>JAODPA010017756.1:0-58770 GCA_025585075.1 Nepenthes mirabilis
ACAACAATATAAAACTCAATAATAAATTATATCTAAGACTCTAATATAGTGACCCAAACCCAAAACATCCAAACTTTGCCGAAACCAACCACGTGGAATCTTAAGTTACAAATAACTACCATAAATAAAACATAATTACCATAAATCCATCATAACATCCAACTATAGTAATTCATCTCTTCAAAAAATCAGGTAAAAATAAATATGAATCCGAATACTACAACCAAAACTTAAGGGACATAGCCCCGAAAAGTACCCAACTATTATCCATGAAATAATCCTCTTCATGCTCAAATATAAAAGCGACAACTAAACTCTAGGATTCTCTACCTATAAGCTCTCCAGCGAAAGTTTGATCTAATTAACTCTATCTCTTCATGCTCAAATATAAAAGCGACAACTAAACTCTAGGATTCTCTAACTATAAGCTCTCCAGCGAAAGTTTGATCTAATTAACTCTATGGTCCTGCACTACTTTGGAATAAAAAATGTAAAGATAAATTGAAAGTTCAACAAATGATATAATAAAAAATACTGAAAATAATAATCATCTTGGAAAACAATGTCAATGGAAACACAACGTAGAGTAATACAAATATTACTCTAACCAACTACTACCATCCGAAACTTTAGTCCTAACTCGAGGATAATACAAATAATATTCTAACCAACTACTACTATCTGAAACTTCAATCCTAACTCGAGGATAATACAAGTATCAACAATCTAGTGTTACCATTGAATCCATAAGACCATGAGTATACCTTGATTCTACTAAATTTGAATACTAATAGAAAGTTAGGTTCTACCGAACCAATCGTACCAGAGGTCACTACTATAGGAGATGTCTTAAGAATCTTCACAAATCTTATTCTATTACTATAAACTAATGACTACATACCCAAACCTTGACGAATGAATGGTTACCACAATATGATCCATGCTTGTAAGTTTGACATCTGACCCCAAAGGTCTTCAATGCATTGCCAATATATGGTATAAGAACACAACTAATATCTTTACCCACACATGACATAAAAACACATGATTATAGAAACACATTCAATATCTTTACCAACACATGGCATAAAACACATCTAATGACTTTACTAACACATTACATAGGAACACATCCTAAAGATATTAAACCCATCATCCCTTGTCATGATATCCGTTGATATCTCGACGCGTGTTTTTCAATAGACTATAAATATCCCCCAAGACTATTAACCTCAATCTACTAGAGCATGGACTATATATCGGATGACCGTAGACTACACCACAGTTCTACAAGTTTCATACTCATTAAAACGGTAATGTTTTTATGTAATATCCTCTATTTATCCATTGAGTAACAAGTAGAAGAATATCAAGCACCACAATCATCCATTGAATAAAAAAGAAAGGCTAACGATGGATATCCATACAAGAGTATCTCCTAACTTTTCTACATGGCTAACTCCTACTTTATTAAGATTAACTCAAGTTTAACTAACCCCAATTATCCTTATGGGCATTTAAGATGCATTTACACTCAGTTATCATCTAATCTTTCTATACTTGGTTCACCTCCTGGCCACTAAAGGAAAAACGGCTTCTATATGTCTGATCTCTTATATTACAAACCTGAATCATCAAAATCCCCAAGGATTTTCCACCCGATCAATATATAACCTAAATTAATAAGGTAGCCACCCCGCTAAGGGTGCTATAGCCCATAGCCAGCTGCTAAGTTCATCATAAGATGAAACCAACTCTTCTACACTTGGTATGTTATTTAGTAAATCGGTCTATGGCTTATCGACTTCCTTCATAGAAATTATAAGGAAGTGTGTAGAGAAATAATGTTTAGCCTTTACACCACTTAGCTAATTCACTTATTTACATGGTTAGTTTACCATCTTACCCCTATATGGTGCTAAAGTCTTGGCCACAAAGGAAATTAGGTCCATTCCCAAATATATACCAAAGCAAGCAATGTCAATAATGAAAGTGAATATCAAACTATTTTGTGAACATGCAAAGTAGTGTATTAACTTCCTAAAAGTCATGCTCTTGCCACGGCCAACAAGAGTTTTATTACATTAGATAACCATTCAATTATTTCACCATAAATATTAGTAGACATAGAGGTTTACCACATATTAAAATATAAGCATGTAAAATTTTTGAATTCATCTCCAAAAGCCTACATCAACCCACGACCAAGGGGGTGTTCTTCCCAATTTCATCCCACTAGCATATAATTTTGTGGATTTCACTCCTTATTTCCTAAACATATACATGCCCCCTAACTTGGATTAGGATACACTTGGTTACTTTACCTTGACATGCTTCACTAATTTATGGTCTGCAAGCATATTTCAAAACGTAAGTCATTCTTGTTATAGTTTATTAATGATCATCATTTTTCTACCTTAAACATACAAATCCATAAAGATGTCTTGAAGGCAACTTAGCCAACCACAAAACTATGGCATGCCTTGGATAATAAGATGAAGAAAAGTTATCAATTATCATGCTAGAAAATATAAAAATTAAAATATGAATATGAAATAAGAGGTAGGTGACAAAGACATCATTTTTACGAATATAGTCAATTGATTTTTCAAAGGGACAAAATGATGCTTAAAAATGGATGCAAGACATTTGCTTTAACATATTAGAGACAAAATAAATCGGTGAAAATAATTTCCTTTAGAGAAATACAAAGAATTCCAAGGAGCGAAAAATATTTTACTTGTCTTAATTTTTCTTCTTCAATTGACCAAAGTAAGCACAAATGGCTTCAGAGACTTCTACGAACACAACCTCTCCTTCACTTTTTTTGTGTAGATGGTGGCTCCTTGAACTCCAAAAGTGACATGGCAAAAAGGAGGAGGAAGGAGGCAAGGGTCTCACTATTTTCTATCACTAATTCTCCCCTTTTTCACTTTTCTCTCACACGACTCAATGGAGGAGAAGGGGCGGCGAAACTCCCTTCTTTTCCTCTCCAATTTGTAGCTAAACATGAGGGGGAATCAGGGTTTTCCCACTAAGAGGAAGGGCAGCCAACAAAAATAAAGAGGAAGGGCAATTAAGGTTTCCTTTTCATGAAATGGGGTGGCTGGCCATTTTGGGATGGATTCAGATCTCCCCCTGATTCTTTCAGTATTCTAAAGTAGTTGAATATTGTGAAAATAAGGGAGAGAGGTGGCCAAAACAGGGGTAAGAAGGGGGGATGCCATATTAGGGTTTTAGAGAAGTTAGGGTTATCACTTTCCAAAAAAGGGGCTGGCCAATTGGGGCATTTCAGCTATTGGTGATTCTTTCCGAAGTTTTTCAGCCAAAAATACGTGAAGAGATGGCTGAATGATGGGGAAAATGACTGAAACTCAATGGGAGAAAACTCGGTCAAAACTAGGGTTCTTGGGTTTCTACGGTTTTTTCTTTTTTGATTTTTACATTTTGACACATCAATTTAATTAGCTTTCAGCTTATAATCATATCAAAATATATTTGACACATTTTAAATGAATTCAAATTAATAAAAATAATACGTTAAAAATAACATATATTACTACTAAAGAAATTTTTAAAATAGTCTCAGTGCAATTTCTCGAATTTAACTAATCTAAGATTTTCATGAAGTTAGCCTAGGCCTCCATATAAATTTTTAGCCTCCACAAATGTCATTTGTACCATTATTTTCACAATTAATAATTTTTATTGATTAGGAGTCCAATCGGTTCGAACACAAAACAATGGGGTGTTACACTACTACTTATTATAACTACAATTTAAAAGCAACAATAAGAATAAGTTCACTTTAACCCATATATTATGAAGATAAAGGGATTTCGTAGATTTTGGATCTCATTAATAACAAGCGAGGATTCCCAGAGTTAAACAACACAAGAAAGAAAATGATTCCCTATATCCGAATATCAATATAATCGACCTTGATACTTCAAATTCAAATAACAATAATATCATGGATTCTGCAAAATCCGATTTTTACTGAATTCAACTTATGAATTCTATTGAATGCAATTTATGAGTTTCATTGAATTTCGAACATCAAGATGCATCAACAATAAAGAGATATCACCAAAATCTCTGAGATTTTGTTCTATTACTATGAATCAAAGGTTATATATATCATCTCTCGTTAGCCGGGTACTACTACGAAGTAACTGATACTCGCAAGTTTTATTTGCAACCAAATCTATGGTCCTCCTATACTTTATCATACAAAGAATAGATATCTCACTGGCGCGCATTCCCAATGTCCACAAAAGGTATGGGAATAGCCATGCCAAATTTTCCTTCACCCACAAAAGGTGTAGGAATATCAACACTAAAATTCTCTCTGCCCACAAAGGGTACAGAAATTGCTTTAATATATCAAACCCAATATCCATCATTATATTATCTCTTGATACCATACTACATTATAGTTATATGATTATAAGTATCCCTTTATACTAAACAATATACTTCATCACAACTATGATATGAAAATCGATATCGAATGACTATTGATCATACTAAGATTCTATAGATTTTATATTCATTGAGATCATAGTATTTTCATGTAACCTCATTTACCTTACTATAAAAAGTCAATAATATATTCACATAATTTAGTATAATGCAAAAAAACTCTGTAACGCATAATAATAGAAGTATTATTTAATATTCATAAATATCATAATTATGTAATCAAAACTAACACAAAAAAGGTTATCATTGAAAGGAAATAAGAAAGATCTAGAGATACCTTAAGTATTTGACTATTAACATTCCACCGGCCCACAATAGCCCACTAAGTCATATGACTTATAAGATGATGCCACCTAGATACAAGTCTAAAACTAGACTAAAACTCAATCAAATCCTTTGACATTCAAGCGTCCGCTCACATTGCCTTGGATGCCAACTCATAAGATTTTTATCAATTTATTGTCATAGTTGTCAATTTATTGATCCTATTTCTAATTCCATAAAAATATATTTTATTTTATTATTACTAAACAAAAACTCACGAACATCGATTTTGTCTGAAACCAACCCAGCACTGGAATATCTATCTAGTGCCAGTCACACTACATCATCAGCACAAGAAAACCAAGAGCCTCAACATGTCTCATCTTCTTCACCTACCTAACAAAACAACCCACTGTAACGACATGCACTCATGATTTCTCAGCTGACCGTAAGTTACAAAATGAAATAACAGCTCCATCTCAGTTGAGCTAATTTCCATGATTGGTCTACGGGAAACATATATTCTGAATCATAGTTAAATAGAGCTCTAATTAACCAAAGATCCACTTTATAAATTCATGATGGAGAATCAGCAGCTACGAAACTGTTCCAGCTCAAAGAAATCGAGATATTTACAAATATAATCCAATAATAAGACATTACAACAACATATACCTTGAATTTTAATTAAATAAGTTACCATACTTGAAAATATTCCATCCTTCTAATAGATTCACGAAAAATAACCAAGGCTTAAAAGACTGAATATAATAAGAGCATCACACTGTTGGTTACAAAGAGGTCAAAGGATGAATAACATGAATCAACCGTAATGTAATGACTCGAGCTTCCAAAACATGATAATTAGGAGAAAGATGGGCTCCGTAGGGGTACCGGTTCTTGAAATATGACAAAAAATAAGTAATTAATTTAAAATAGGTGAATTAAGGTTAAAGGGTACGGGAGAAATTGGGTTGAAAAGCCCAAAGATCTGGAATTGATAAATTGGAAACTGAAATTGTAAACCGTGAAATGTTAATTTGTAAATAAGATTTTGGGTTTTAAATTATAACAACCATGGTCTATTAAGGTTATATAATTAAAAGTAGGGTCCAAGGATGTAAAAGATTGGGTTAGAATGGTTAAAACGGATTCCAGACGGCAAAAATGAGAAGTAGGCTTGCTGCAAGCCTGACCCGTGCCCGTCGTAGGCTCGAGCCCAAGCTCGAGCGTAGAATCTAGATTGGGTGCGCCCACTGCACGCTTACCTAGCGCTCGTTTTTAAAAGCCACGTCTTGCTTCGCGTTTCTCATTTCTACGCAGCACCAAACCCTGAGAGAGAGAGTGTGTGACAAATAAGAGAGAGAAAGATATGATGGAGGCTCACGAGTCTGAATCCGTCCGAGAGCTAGTTAGAAAAGTAATAGATTGTGCCGAAGTAAGTATACTCATATTCTCTTCTTTTGTTTTCTTACACTTTTATCTTATTTTCTTCAGGTAACATTGTTTCGATACTTGATTAAATTTATATTTTATAATTCTCAAGTCCCTAGCATGCTTATATGTTAATTTGATGCCCAAATTTGTAGTATTGATAAGGATTCGGATGATGTAAACCCTAACCCCCATGCCCGGTCAAATAACCCACGGATTTTTGGGGCTTTTGCTTAATTTGGGACTAGAATATGATTATCCATGGTTTGGGTAAGTTAATTTGTCGATTGAGTGTCCGAATTTGTGGTTATGTATGGATTTTCATTCGCGAAGCCCCTAACCCACTCCCGAACACCGTTTGAGCTTCAATTTGGAGTTAAATGTATAAATTGACTTGAGATTATAGTTACTTGTGCCTTGGGTTCGATAAATTACCATTGGATGTCCGAAATTTCAAGAATAAATTAGTATATGCATCGGTGCACTGTTCACGGTACTATTCACCCGAAGATTTCAGACGATATTTTGCCTAATTTCCTATATTTAATAGCTAATCAAGTGATTTGTATATTTGTATAAGTTCAAGTATATAATCTGGAAGTTTCGGTATGTCCAATTGTGAAGAAACTCTGTCCGAAAGCTCTCAAGGTCAACTCGTTCTTTAACGGTAAGAAATCTTAATCTTCTCTATACTTTCGATATTCGTATATAAGTTAAGTTATAAAGAGACTGAAATCCACAAGTAAAACAATAAGTATATAAATAACTAGAGGAAAATTTGATGAATCTGATCTCCCGGTAGAGATATCTGTGAAGAGAATCTAATCTGATCTCCCAGGTAGAGATATCTGTGAAAGGAATTTGATCTGATCTCCCGGATGGAGATATCTATAAATAGAATCTAAAAAAACCTCCCTCAGAAGAATAAGTAACCTAGAAACTAGGACCAGAATTTATGTTCTGACGGGTAATGTTCTCAAGCATGTCACTAGTGTAACAGTGGAGACTCAAGGATATTTCCTGATCGCGTGTTATAGCGGGTGATACTATGGACATGCCTTAGGATGTTACGGTGGTAGTCAGGGATAATTCCGTCCATGGAGTAATATGTGGTTCGTCTCTCCTCGAAGCGTTAACCTAGGGGGTAGAAATTCTATATCTGACCTGCCTTTGGGAGGTAAATCTATCTGATTCCGCTAGAAGGGATACTTCTGTTCTTTTTCTGACCTTGGATTGTGCGGAGTAAATACAATCTATCCCTAATTATTCGCTCATTTGGCTAGCAGAGTCTTCTAGCCCGGGAACAAAAAGATAAATAATTCTATTTAATTTAATAAAAGAAATAAATAAATTGCATCCCAAACGTATCTAATCAAGTTCTATTTATGCATCTTATTCATGTTCATACGTCTTTCTTCTGCCTTATTATTTATTGCCTTATTATGATGTACTTGTTAAACTGTTAGCTCACTATTGCCTCTTCTTCCTTCCAGATATGAGCCACAAGCTGATGCCTGACTAGTTACAGTAAGGAGAGGAATCGTCTAAGGAGAATTGTCGCTTCTGGGGAGACATAGAGTTTTGTTATTATTAATGTATTGATATGTAATAAATATTGTAGCATGTTATTATTATGGTTATTGTTATACTTCCGCAGGTGACTTATGGGTTTAATTCTGCTTCCGCATTACTATTGGATGCTTTGGACTTTGTTTAGGCCTAGATGGCATATCTCTTAGATCCGACATATTAATTTATGTGTATTGTGTTGGAGCCATGGATGTTCTGGCATTGTGGATCCTGTGTTGTAAATATGTTGTAGAGTGATTTGAGAAGTGTGGATATTTATATGTCTGTACAAGTTTAAATTAACAGGTTGTATTTTTTATTTTCGTCTAGTTGTAGAGAAAATTCTACTCGATTTTTTTTATAGAATTTCATGTTCTTAAATTATGGGCATTAGTTTGGTATATTTATTGACCGATGTTATTAGGAAAAAAAATAACCCGTTCCATCACAGTTTGTATCAGAAAAAAGAGATATTTTCGGATTGATTTGAATCGTATATGGAAGCATAGGATCAATTTGAATTGATCAGATAGGTAGACATAGGTGCAGGAAAATTAAATTGGAACAGAATAGTTCTAGTTATTTTGGTTGGCTAGCTTAGGTTTGAACTAAATTAGAAATAGAGGAGGGGCTTGATTGTTTAACTCCTACACCCTAGATAGTACCTAAAGAATAGTTTGACCACGTTGTTGCCTTCAGATAGGATATTAGTAGCCACTACGACTCCAAAGTGAAGGCCCATTCGTGGTAGTGGATGACTGTGAGGTCGAGAGGAGTTGTAGGGAGGCACCTTGAGATTCAAATTTGATTGGTGCCGATTTAGTGCTTAAGATTGTTGGTTTTGATTCTAGGCCTAGGTTAATTGATTTTGGATTAGAGTTCAAGCTTGATTTGTTTTGAGTTGAGGTCCTTAGACTAGCAATTCGCTGAAAAGGGGGATGCTTAATTAACCTGGTAAGTACGGCGGCTAAAGTGAAATTAATGGCTTGAAGTTAAGGTCACTTGGAGTCGATTTTGGTATAGTAAATTTAAGGACGCCGAATTATGATCAATTTTGTAACGATTGGGAGTTTGAATTCCGGGTGATGCAAATCTTGTAGGAATTGAAAAGGTGTTCGTGGATGCTGGTGTGGATTGTATTGATAAGATATTATGCCTTACAATCAAATTATAAATTCTAAATAAGAGGTATAGTTGATCCAATTGGGGATAAGTGTTAAGTCTAATTAGTAAATAAAACTACCCATTTGAAGTCGTTTGGTGATCGCTAAGGAATTTAGTTATGTAAGTCTTGAGAATATACATTTGGAGGAGTAGAAAAGATCAATTAACTTCCATGTCATTTGGGATGATCCTTGATAGGCCTGGTAAGTTAGCATAGCATGTAATGTTTTTTAGGAAGTTAGGATTTTGCTATCCTGGTATTGTGATAGGCAACTACCCCATATAAGTGGGAGAGAGGTTCATAGTTAGAATCACTCCTCCCATAGATCGAAATTAATAGTTAGAGTCTCTCCACTTTGGGAACTTATGGTTGTTACCTTGGAGGTAGCTAGCACCTGATAATTTCAAGGGTTAGAATAGTTGTGCAATAAAGAAAGAGATGATCTTTTGGTGTTGCAATGGATAGATATGTTTAAGGATTGTGAAAATGAATCTCGGTGTCTTTTAAGAAAAGCAAACATTAGTACTGGCAATTGATGTTGGGAGTCTTCAGATTTAACATGCCTTTGATGCTCTAGCTGGAATACTTACTTTTGATTCTGCGAGAAAATTATATTCGAAGCATCAAGGATAATCATAAAATGATAAGTCTTTATGGTTTTATCTCAGGACGATTTCGAAGATCCACTCCCTGTGATTATGGAGGACACATTAGGAATGAATCAATTTGCTCGTTGGTATACCAACGAGATCTCGAGGTTGCTAAGAAATTGGGTTTTGAAAAATTGGGTGATGCAGTTTGGATTTGATGGCCTTTTATGGATTTCATGAATTATGAGAGGCAATTAATCATATGTTCAATAGAGAGAGGAATATGAATTTAGTTAAGGAAGAATGTGATGTGGGTGTGAGGCTTCTTCGATAACAGCAGCTTATTGAGAAGATTGATTAATGTCACAAAGATGTATGGTCATATTGAGTCTGACTAAATCGGATCTGTATTCCTTAAGGATTGTTGAGCCGTGAGGTGATTAGCTTAGAAGCAATTGGTATTTGTAGAAATGGGACTTGTGAAGATAGTCCTTGAGGAAATTAGGGGAAATTGTTGACCCTTTTTGTTTGGGATTGACCCCTGATAGTTTGGTGAGTTACAGTAAAATACAATGCTTTCGAGAAGGGCTAGAACTATGTGATTATTATATCATGATAGGTGGCTACCCACGAGCAAAGTGGGGGAGAAGCTTGTAGTTTGAAATTACTTCATCCATAGTTGGGGTTAGTCAATGAGGTTCCTGCTTTAAGGATTTGTTGGTATTGCTTATGGGAGATCGTTATTATTTAATAATTCTAAAGGTTTAAGAAAATTATATAGTAAAGAAAAAATGAATGTGTGATAGTGTAGGCGACGAGTTGAGCATAGTAAAGGTGGTTCTTAGTGTCTCTGAGGAAAGTAAAGAGTGTGATCAATAATTGCTGCCGGAAGCCTTCGAATTTAATGCGTCCTTGGTGCCCCATATGGGATGCTTACTTTGATTTTGGGAGAGAGACTTGTATCTGAAGTATTAAGGATATGAAATCATGGAATAAGGGGTATTTATGATTTTGTTTCAGAACGATTAGAGTGATCCACTCACCGTGTTTATGGGTGACACGTTCGGGTGATTCAGTTGGCTCCTGGGTATGCCAACGAGAGTCCTGAAGTTGTTAAGTGCTTGGGTTCTAAAAATTTTGGGTGATGGCCTAGGGCTGTGTGAAATTTTTGGTGATTGATATAAGTATAATTCCTAATCTGGTTGAAATTTGAGGATTTGTAGGGATTGTTTGCATGATATGGCCATCTTAGAACATGTTCTAATTATAAGTGTTTTATGTGGATTGTGTATTTTAGAAAAATATTGGTTTGATGAGATACCGATGAAATAGCGAGGATATAAATTATTTTGACTTGAGGATTGTTTACGATTTGAGGTTTATGCCAAAATTTTAACTGAAACTTGATCAGAAAGCTTTGGGTGTTAAGTTAAATTTGATACAGCGGCGAATTGTAACCGAATGATTCGTAGTTAGGTAATTAATCAGAGTTGCACAGCAAACATGTGGTGAATCCCCATATTTTAAGGTTAAATTTGAGGTTTGGGAAGAATGCTCATTTTGGAGGCTTAACGTAAATTGCAGTAAGAATTTTCAGCCGATCGAGTATTGAGCTAAGTCGAAGGGAGTTAATAAATTTGAATTGCCCTCGAACTTAGTAGTATAGTGTAAAATCTCCAAAGTACTGTAAAGTATTGAAGTAAATACGTGATCGTATTGAATCGTTGTTGGGAGATTAAGAATTTGTCTCCTAATGAGATTTCAATTTAGGTTTCGATAGGACGAACAAGATAATAAGGACCAGAGGAACTCAAATACTTTTGGTTTTCTGAGGTAATCTTTTAATCGATGAGCTAATTCAGGAGCGCTAGGAAGATGACCTTTGATTTGGGAATCTCAAGGCTCGTCAAATTTTGAGAATGAAATTTCTATAAGTGGGGGAGAGTGTAATGACCTGAGTTTTCAAAACATGATAATTAGGAGAAAGATGGGCTTCGTTGGGGTACCGGTTCCCAAAATATGACAAAAATGAGTAATTAACTTAAAGAAGGTGAATTAAGGTCAAATGATACGGGAGGAATTGGGTTGAAAAGCCTAAAAATCCGAAATTAGTAAATCGGGAACTGAAGTTGTAAACCATGAAATGTTAATTCGTAAATAAAATTTTGGGCTTTAAATTATGTTAACCATGGCCTATTAAGATTATATAATCAAAAGTAAGGTCCAATGATGTGAAAGATTGGGTTAGAATGGTCAAAACAGATTTCGGACGATGAAAATGAGAAGTAAGTTTGCTGCAGGCCTGACCTGCGCCCACCATGGGCTTGAGCCCAAGCTTGAGCACAAAATCCAGATTGGGTGCGCAATGGGTGCGCCCGCTGCACACTTGCCTGGCGCTCATTTTTAAAAGCCGCGTTTTGCTTCGCGTTTCTCATTTCTGCACAGCACCAAACCCTTAGAGAGAGAGAGAGAGAGACCGACAAACAAGAGAGAAAAAGAGACGATGGAGGCCCACGAGTCTGAATCCGTCCGAGAGCCAGTTAAAAAAGTGATAGATTGCGCCGAGACAATTATACTCATATCCTCTTCTTTTATTTTCTTACACTTTTGTCTTATTTTCTTTAGATATCATCGTTTTGATACCTAATTAAGTTTATATTTTATGATTCTCAAGTCCCCAGCATGCTTATATGTTAATTTGATGCCCAAATTTGTAGTATTGATAAGGATTCGAACCATGTAAACCCTAACCCCACGCCCAGTCAAATAACCCATGTATTTTTGGGGTTTTTGCTTAATTTGGGATTAGAATATGATTATCCATGGTTTGGGTAAATTAATTTGTCGATTAGGTGTCTGAATTTGTGGTTATGTATGGATTTTCGTTCGCGAAGCCCCTAACTCGCGCCCAGACACCGTTTGAGCTTCGATTTGGAGTTCAATGTATAAATTGACTTGGGGTTATAGCTATCCATGCCTTGGGTTCGATAAATTACCTGTTGGATGTCCAAAATTTTGAAAATAAATCAATATATGTATCGATACATTGTTCGCGTGCACTGTTGGTTACAAAGAGGTCAAACCGAGAGTTTGAGATACCTCACTTCATTTGTGAAACAAGACAGTATCCTATATAAGTTGGATCTCAATTAATGAGCTGAAAATTTGACCACTTAAGCTGAGTTATTGAGAGGGACCAGTAGCTATGAAGCTACTCCTCAGCTCAAGAACACCCACTGACAGATACAGAGGTCCAACCGAGAGACTGAATTACTTCATTTCATCAATGAATATCAGAGCTTCATATACTAAATCTCATAACAATAGATATCAATTTACCAAACAATTTCCTTTGATTAGTTCACGGAAAGAAGGCAGTGGCTGGAAATACACCTCAACTACTGGTTACTGCAACTTCAAACAGAGAAGACTTACAACACAAATTTCATCCTCAAAACATGAATCAACTGTAATGTAATGACTTGAGCTTCCAAAATATGATAATTAGGAGAAAGATGGGCTCAGTAGGGGTACTGGTTCCCGAAATATGACAAAAAAAATGAGTAATTAATTTAAAATAGGTTAATTAAGGTTAAAGGGTATGGGAAAAATTGGGTTGAAAAGCCCAAAGATCTAGAATTGGTAAATCGGGAACCGAAGTTGTAAACCTTAAAATGTTAATTCGTAAATAAAATTTTGGATTTTAAATTATAATAACCATGGCCTATTATGGTTATATAATCAAAAGTAGGGTCCAAGAATGTGAAAGATTGGGTTAGAATGGTCAAAACGGATCCCAAACGATGAAAACGTGAAGTATACTTGTTGCAGGCCTAACCCGCCCCCGCCATGGGCTCGAGCACAGAATCCTTATTGGGTGTGCAACGGCACTGCCCGCTGCACGTTCACCTGACACTCATTTTTAAAAGCCGCGTCTTGCTTCGCGTTTCTCATTTTTGCGCAGCACCAAACCCTTAGAGAGAGAGAGCAATGAACAAGAGAGAGAAAGAGACGATGGAGGCCCACGAGTTCGAATCCGTCTGTGAGCCAGTTAGAAAAGTGATAGATTAGGCCGTGGCAAGTATACTCATATCCTCTTCTTTCATTTTCTTTCACTTTTGTCTTATTTTCTTCGGGTATCATCCTTCCGATACTCGATTAAACTTATATTTTATTATTCTCAAATCTCTAGCATGCTTATATGTTAATTTGATGCCCAAATTTGTAGTATTGATAAGGATTCAGACCATGTAAACTCTAACCCCCACGCCCGGTCAAATAACCCGCGGATTTTTGGGGATTTTGCTTAATTTGGGACTAGAATATGATTATCTATGGCTTGGGTAAGTTAATTTGTAGATTGGGTGTCCGAATTTGTGGTTAAGTATGGATTTTCGTTTGCGAAGCCCCTAACTTGCCCCGGACACCATTTGAGCTTCAATTTAGAGTTAAATGTATAAATTGACTTGGGATTATAGTTACCCATACCTTGGGTTTAATAAATTACCCGTTGGTTGTCCCAAATTTTAAGATTAAATTAATATATGCATTGGTGCACTATTCACGGGTACTGTTTACCCAAAGATTGTGGACGATATTTTGCCTAATTTCCTATATTAAATTGCTAATCAAATGATATGTATATTCGTACAAGTTCAATTACGTAATCTAGAAGTTTCGGTATGTTCAATTGTAAAGAAAATCTATCCGAAAGCTCTCAAAGTCAACTCGTTCTTTAACAGTAAGAATTCCTAATCTTCTCTATGCTTTCAATATTCGTATATAAGCTAAGTTATAAAAAGACTGAAATTCACAAGCAAGACAATAAGTACATAACTAATTGGAGGGAAACTTGATGAATCTGATCTCCTAGGTGGAGATATCTGTAAAGAAATTTGATCTGATCTCCTAGGTGGAGGTGTTTGTGAAAGGAATCTAAAAGAACCTCCCTTAGAAGAATAAGTAACCAAGAAATTAGGACCCGGATTTATATTCTGACGGATAATGCCCTCAGGTATGTCACTAGTGTGACAGTGGAGACTCAAGGATTTGTCCTGGCCGCGTGTTGTAGGGGGTGATACTATGGACATGTTTTAGAACGTTACGGTGATAGTTAGGGATAACTCCATTCATGGAGTAATATATGGTCTGCCTCTCCTAGGGGCGTTAGCCTAGGAGGTAGAAATTCTGTATCTGACCTGCCTTCGGGAGGTAAATTTGTTCTGATTCTGCTAGAAAGGATACTTCTGTTCTATTTCTGGCCTTGGATTGTGTGAAATTGAAAAAGCACTTTTTGGTGCTTTCGTGAACAATCAAGTTTCGACCCCGTTAAAAGTATAGCGAAAACAATAAATATAAATATCCGAAACACGTAAAGGATATTTATTTCTAAATGCTAACGAGACAACAAGCATGCACGATACAAATAATTATAAGCAATAGAGATAAAGATAATTTTTTGGTGACGAAGTGAAAACTCGATACCCACGGTATCGAGAAAAATACTCTGGGCTTCAATGGCCAGGGAAGCAATGCACTATGAAAATCAACTTACAGACCGGATGGTAATGACGCGCTAACCTAACCGACTTACTCCCGTCACGTGATCCCTACCAAGGAACTCCTTGGATTTGCCCACGGCAACGGAACCGGACACCTTCCGGTCTTCACGTCAATCTTCCCTCGAACCACTTGAATTTCCAATCATGAACGAGTCTCCTTCTTTACGAACCAAAGTCTCCAACGATAATAGAAGACAAAGTTTCAATGGTTAAAGAATGTGGGTGAGAAAACTAGTTTGAAACTGTAGAGCAATATTGTAGTGTTAGTTTTCTCAAGAGGAGCAACAATAACTTTGAAGCATGAGAGGGTTTTCTTCTCAAAGAGGCACACCAATCAATTCTCCAGAATCCTTAGGGTTCAAAAACCTAAGTCCACTATTTATAGAGGGCGCAAAAAAACTTTTAAAAATTTTGCCCGTTGCACCGGCGCTCGAGCGGGGCTCCAGCGCGCGGCGGGAGGCCGTAGGGTTTGGTGGGAAACCCTGCGAGCGCTCAAGCGGCCAGAAGGTGCGCCTCGAGCGGGCACCCTACTGGATTTTCGGTTCGAGCGGATCTCGAGCACCTGGCGAGCCGGGGACCTACTGGATTTTCGGCTCGAGCTGGTATCGAGCTCATGGCAAGCCGGGCGCAGTTCGGACGGCTCGAGCGACTAGAGTGCGGAACGAACATAACGGACTTTAACCCGACAACTTACAACCCGACATCAATACACTAATACATATGGTCACGGAATATGCCAATTAGACAAAAATCTCTAACAGGAATGAATACAATCTATCCCTAATTATTCGTTCCTTTAGTTAGTAGTCTACTCCCCCGGGTCCGCAAAGAAAAATAATTCTGTTTAATTTAATAAAAAAAAGAAATAAATTGCACCCCAAACGTACCTAATCAAGTTTTGTTTATACATCTTATTCATGTTCATACATCT
Source organism: Nepenthes mirabilis (assembly GCA_025585075.1). Taxonomy (NCBI): domain Eukaryota; kingdom Viridiplantae; phylum Streptophyta; class Magnoliopsida; order Caryophyllales; family Nepenthaceae; genus Nepenthes; species Nepenthes mirabilis. Next base: position 16,000 of record JAODPA010017756.1, read on the forward strand.
TTCTTTTGCTTTATTATTTATTGCCTTATTATGATGTACTTGTTGAACCGTTAGCTCACTCTTGCCTCTTCTTCCTTCCAGATATGAGTTACAAGTTGATACCCAATTAGTTAGAGTAAGGAAAGAAATCGCCTAAGGAGAATTGCTGCTTCTGGGGAGACATAGAGTTTTGTTATAATTAATGTATTGATATGTAATAAATATTGTAGTATGTTATTATTATGATTATTGTTATGCTTCCGTAGGTGACTTATGGGTTTAGTTCTGCTTCTGCATTAATATTGGATGTTTTGGACTTTGTTTAGGCTTAGATGGCATCTTTTTTTGATCCAACATATTAATTTAAGTGTATTGTGTTGAAGCCATGGATTTTATGGCATTGTGGATTCTTTGTTGTAAATATGTTGTTGAGTAATTTGAGAAGTGTGGATATTTATATGTTTGTACAGGTTCAAATTAACAGGTTGTGTTTTGGGTTTTCGTCTAGTTGTAGAATAAATTCTGTCCGATTTTCTGCAGAATTTCATGTTATTAAATTATGGGTATTAGTTTGGTATGTTTATTGACGGATGTTACTAGAAAAAAAAATAACCCGTTCCATCACATGTAATAAACGGGAACCATAATTTGAAAAGCCACCTTCACTAAATTTAAAACTCAAATTCACAGTTTATTAGTAACCACAGCAGTTCCTACCGGTTACAATATCGCACCAATTATACACATATTTCTACAGCACTTATTCAATGTTTTATCAGGAAAATCTGATTTAAGAATATGAATTAATGAGAATGCAATTGAAACAAATAGATTATAGGAGTTAATCAAGAGGGAGATTAAACGCTTGCAAGAGGATAGATTTTATCACGAGTTAGGAATTCACTCGTCTTCCTTATTTGCTTCTTCTCCTCAGCACAGTAGCTGCAGCAGCAATTTGCAGCAGCAATAGTAATATGTATCAACAGCAATGTGCAGTAGTAGTATGCGGCTCTTTTTATCTACCTCTCTATTCTCTCCTCTCCCCCTCAACTGAATTTGATTCTCGGCTCACCCCCCTCTCTTTTCTGTTACAGCACTTAAAAGAAATCAGGAGATGCGTGCCAAAATGAAGGGTGGAAGGCCTCAATATATAGAGAATTATTTGGGTTAACAGGCGTGACGGACCGGATTATTCTCCTTAAATAACCTCCGTCCAGGACAATGATAAACTAGTGATCCTAATTAAAATTATTAATTTTTGTAAAAAATTGGGTAGAGTTTCGTTTGTAAATCGAGCGTTTGCCAAAATACAAACATCTATAAATCAATCCTGTACAACAATCTACGACAATCCACAACAAAATTACAAGTCTCAATGTTCTACACATTACACAGGATCTAATCGCCTCATCAACTGAGGCGGCACCGACATCATAACTCAAGTATAATGCCAGTGAGGAAGGATGCCAACTAGGAACCTCGATCATAACCACAATGAGAAGGACCTACGAAAGTATAAAAAAATCACAACATACAGCAGGAACTGATCCATCATTCATTCATACTAAACATCATTAACCATCACTATACACCATACATGTTTTATAAAGTTTACAAAAATAAGACCAAAATTTCTATTTCATACACAAAATCAGCTAGGTCCCAACCCCGAGTCTTGCGTGCAATATCAGCAGTCTATCGCACTTCTATGGTCTACTCTGTCTCGTCGGGTATCAATGTGTTCTCATCTGAAAGACATATAGTAAGAGCAAGTATACAGCCCAACAAATGAAATCATATATCACTAACTACAGCAATTTACGGGAAAGATAGTAACTAGATAGGGGAATCATATAACTTGAATAAAAGGAAGCATGCGAGAAGAGAAAACATCTGGAATCATTTAGTTCGCATGTTTGTTCTGATTACGTTCATTCATTCTCATTACTTTCATCAACCTTTGCGGACCCGGGCTAGTAGGTCATACTGACCAACGATATGAGAGGACGAGGAAAGGAATGATCTGCCACACATTCTAAGGCCGGCTACATTTTAGTTCTGCAGCACTCGACCATTAGCTACATTTTAGGTCTGTAGCACTCGACCAGCGGCTACATTTTAGGTCTGCAGTACTCAACCATCGGCTACATTTTAGGCATGCAGCACTCGACCATCTCAATCGCCCCATATCCCCCGGGGACCAGGGTAATCATCGTTCTTTCATAGTAGCATCCTAAAGCGTACCCTAAACATCAACCGCCCCCAGGAGCGGCCGGAGTATTCCTTAGATTTCTACCGTGATGTACATGGTAAGCTAGAGGGTACTATCCCTCTGGTCCATAGTCCTAGTTTCAAGATTAGTCTTAATCTTTTGAAGGAAAATCCACCATTTGCCATGTACAATCTCCATTCGGAAAATCACATTCCCATCACATGTCTCCATCCGGGAGACCAAATCCATCACATTACACTTTGTGAATTTCCTTCCATTTACTTGTTCGGTTCTCTTCTTTCATTTGGACCTTAAATCTTTCAGCTATTAAATTCAACTCGTATGAGGGTTTGGTTTTACTTACCTCCGTTAGTCAAACACCATATCAGAAGCCTCCGGGACGCATCCCCTTGTTCTAGATATACAATTACATATTTTTAAAGCTCACAATTTGATACAACATTTAGTCGTAAGTTCCATCACAATTGAAGAGGGCTAAAACATGCACATTTACCTTTTAATTTCGGGTGAACAGTGTCAGGCAACTTTTAGAGGGTTCGGACGTCGCGAACAGGTCGAATCTTGCTGAATCGGACGTCCGGTCAACACATACTTACTTTTGGGATGCGAGGATTGATATTTTAAAGTCATTTCAACATTTTATGAAGGTAAAAACATGCAATTTTTCCTTTTTGTCTCGGGTGAACAGTAACAGCGCCCATTTAGAGAGCCCGGACGCCGCAAACTGGTCGAGAAGTGCGAGATCGATCGCATGGCCGACATATATACACATTTGGGACGTGGGGATTCACATTTTGGGGTCAATTTAACGAAACAAGGTGCGAAAACGGAAAACCTTAAATTCTTGTAGGTTAGGGTTTAGCGGTATTCCACCGGTCCGATCGGTGAATAAATCGGACAATAAATTATACAATCCTTAGGGTATCACATTTTCTATGGTGTGGGTGAGTATCGAAATGAAAATACCCGATGATAACCGAAAAATATTGAAAGAGGAAAGTTAGTGAGTATGAGAACAATTGTCTCGTCGCGCACTATCACTTTTATAACCGGCTCCCCGTAGGATTTGGACTCTATGCCTCAATCTCCTCCTTTCTCTCTCTAAAACCGACGCTCGTCCTCTCTCCTCCTCTCCAAAACCTTTTGGAAATGATGAAAATCGAAGAAACGCGAAGCAGGTCGCGTTTTATACCCGTCAGGGCGCTCGAGAGCCAGGCGAGCGAGCGGCGAGCGCGCACCGGCGCTCAGCGGGGGAGGGGGGAAGCTACTAGTTTTTGGCACTCAAGCGCGCACAGGTGATCAGTGGGCGGGGGAGCTACTGGTTTTTGGCGCTCGAGCTTAGCTCAAGTGTGCAGTAGGCGTGGCCTACTGCTTGTGCCACTACTTTTTACGCTCGAGCCTACTCTCAAGCGAACAACAGGCGTGATCTGCTGACAGCGCTTTAGCAGCCTACAATCCGATTTTCTTTCTGATATGCATACTCATTCATTCAATAGGTCTAGTATTTATTATTATCACATTAATTTCCTCGTATTTGTTATATTTTAGACCCGAAACCTCACAACTCTCCCCCACTTATAGAAATTTCATCCCAAAATTTAACGAATACAAAAACTTGAATAAGTTACAAACCTCGGAATAGATGGGGATGTTTTTCCCAAATTTCATCCTCTTTTTCCCATGTCACCTCCTCGCGGGAGTGATTCCTCTATAAAACTTTCATGAGAGGAATCGTCTTGGAGCGCAAAATTTTGTCCTTACGATCTAAGATTTCCATCGGTTCCTCTACATAGGCTAAATCCTAGTTAATAGCCAAAGGACCATAATCAATCACATGATATGGATCATACATATACTTCCTTAACATGGAACCATGGAAGATATTGTGCACCTAGGCCAAACACGGTAGCAAAGCTAGACAGTACGACACCTCGAATCTGAGCTTGGATCTCCTTTGATCAGCATAACTTTTCTATCGGCTCTCAGCAACTTTTAACTTTTTCACAACCACCGTAATCTTTTTCAACATCTCCCGAATAACATCCGGGACCACAACAGCCTGTCCTCGGTCTCCTCTCAATGGATGGGAGATCAACACTGCCTACCATAAAGTGCCTCAAAAGGAGCCATTCCGATACTCGCTTGGAAACTGTTGTCATAAGCGAACTCGACCAGCGCTAGAAAATCACCCCAATTCCCATGGAACTCCAACACCAAAGCCCGAAGCATATCCTCTAGTATCTGGATCATCCACTCAGACTGGCCATCCGTCTGAGGATGATACACTGTACTAAACTTTTTGTTCGTCCCTAACTCCCGATGTAAGCTCTCCAAAAATTTAGAGAGGAACTGTAGGTCGTGATTGGACACAATCGATGCTGGCATGCCATGCAATTTCACGATCTTGTTAATGTACAACTATGCCAGACAATCGCGGGAGTACGTAGTACGAAGGCTATAAAATGAGCAGATTTTGTCAACCGGTCAACAATAACCCAAATCGCATCATGATTCTTTAGAGTTTTAGGCAATCCTGACACAAGGTCCATCGAGATGTCCTCCCACTTCCCATTGAGAATGGGTAGGAGTTGCAATAATCCAGAAGGCTTTCTCCTCTCAGCCTTCAGCTGCTGACAAACGAGACATCGATTAACAAAAGCCACGATCTCTCTCCACATGTTTCTCCACCAGAACATCTTCCTCAAATCCTGATATATCTTGTTTATACCGGGGTGAATCGTGTACCGAGTCCTGTGTGCCTCCTTCATTATTTCTTCCTTCAGTTCCTTAACATCTAGTGCACATAGCCCCTCTTGAAATCTCAAAACTCCGTTTGCACGCACACTAAAATCAACTCGAGAGTCTCTACTAAGGTCCCCTACAATATCCATCAGAAATGGGTCACTCACCTGCCCTTCCTTGATCCTCGGAAGGATCTCGGGCTGTACCTATAGAAAGGATAATATCATCCGGTTACCCTTAGCATAGCGCTGGATATGGCAAGATTTCAAGCAGTCTAGCAACTCCATCTGCTTAATCTGCATGGTTGCCACCCAACAGGTTCGGCGACTCAAGGTATCTGTGACCACATTTGCTTTCCTCGATCGATACTGAATCTCACAATTATAGTCCTTGTGAAACTCAATCCATCGCCGCTGCCTCATATTTAGCTCATTCTGCAAGAATAAATACTTGAGGCTCTTGTGGTCAGAGTACACCAGGAATTTATAGCCATAAAAATAGTGTCTCCAGATTTTCAAAGTAAAAACCACCGCGGCCAACTCTAAATCATGGGTTGGATAGTTTTTCTCATGAGTCTTCAACTGTCGAGACTCATAAGCAACCACTCTTCCCCCTTGCATAAGAACCCACCCGACTCCCACTTTAGACGCATCGTAGTATACTTCGAACCCACCGGAATTATCAAGAAGAGTTAGAGTCGGGGCAATTGTTAACCAATCCTTCAGCACTTGGAAGCTTTTGTCACACTCCTCGGTCCAGGCGAAACTTACTTCCTTCTTTGTCAGACGGGTGAGGGGCAAGGCTATCGACGAAAAATTCTCCACAAAACGACGATAATAGCTAGCCATTCCCAAAAAGTTTCGAACTTCTGACACGGTCGTCAGCCGACTCCAATTGACTACCGCTTTAATTTTTTGCGGGTCCCCCAAGATGCCTCCATGAGAAATTACATGGCCTAACAACACCACCCTATCAAGCCAAAATTCACACTTCTTCAGCTTCACAAACAACTAATGTTCCCGAAGAGTCTGCAGCAATATTCTCAGGTGCCCTTTATGCTTAGCGTGATTCTTGGAGTAAATCAGAATATTATCAATGAAAACCATAACAAACTTATCCAAGAATGGCTGGAAGACCCGGTTCATCAGGTCCATAAACATGGTTGGAACATTAGTCAACCCGAACGGCATCACCAAAAATTTATAATGACCATACCTCATTCAGAAAGCCGTCTTTGCATTATCCTCCTGCTTAATACGAAGCTGATGATATCCTGACTAAAGGTCAATCTTGGAATACACTAAGGATCCCTGCAATTGATCGAAGAGGTCATCGATCCGCGATAGAGGATACTTGTTCTTGATTGTGATTTTATTCAATACACGGTAGTCTATACATAACCTCAATGCCCCATCCTTCTTTTTAACGAATAGGACCGAAGCGGCCCACGGCGACACACTGGGTCTAACGAAACCTGTATCAAGCAAGTCCTGCAGTGCTATTTTAACTCCTGCAGCTTGACAGGAGCCATGTGGTAAGGGGCTTTTGATATGGGTGCCGATTCCGGCACGAGATCAACCCCAAATTCAATCTCACGATGTGGTGGCAGGGTAGACAACTTGTCGGGAAACACGTCCTCGAATTCACACACCACCAGAATGTCCTTTACGGACAAATCCCGACTTTCCACCACACTGACATAAGCCAAAAAGGCTTCACACCCTCTATTCAACAAATGGTGAACTTGTAGAGCAGAAATAAAACTAGACGGCACCACTCTCTGAACTCCTTGAATATAGAAAGGTTCGCATTCCGGAATAGCAAAGTCTACCCTTTTGTGGAAACAATCAATAGTGGAGTGATACTTAGACAGCCAATTCATACCCAAGATAACATCAAAATCACGCATATCTAGAATAGTCAAATCAACTACTAGAAAAAGTCCCTTCACTTTCACAATACACCCTGGATTGGACACATCGGTCACAATAGAGGACCCCATGGGCGTGGATACAACCAAAGAAAAATCAAGGGTCACAGGGAGGGTGTAATACAACCAGCCAGTCGAGAGAAAATAAAGGAGTGCGTGGACCCAGAGTAAAACAGTATTGAGCAAGAAATACCATAAACTGGAAGTATACATTTCACCACTTCATCTGATGCTCTGGCCTCGTTAGCAGATACTGCAAAAGCTTTACCCTACACCGCTGGCTTCAGAGCCCTAATCCTCGATACCTGAGGGCACTCCCTGGCTCTATGCCCCATTTGGCCATAAGTGAAGTAAGCACTCGTCAACCTAGGACACGGTCTACCCTTATGCATTCTTCCACAGTGCTGACATGAACCCACTGAGACTTGAAAAGACGATGAAATCTGGCCACTCCTCTATCCACTTTGTCTAGAAACTGGCTACCTCGACTTCTTGTATGGTCTTCTCGAACTAGTCCCGGTGTTAGCACTTGTCCCGCTCTTACTAGCTGACCTCTTTCTGAAAAATTCTTCATTTGCATGCTCTTACTCTTAAATCAAGGCCCAATCCAGTACATCAGCGTAGGTGGCCAATTTAAGGGTCGCCAGCTACTTGCGAATGTCATCTTGCAAGCCCATTAAGAACTTCCTAGTCCTCATTTCTTCATCTTTGACCATGTAGGGGGCGAACCGTGATAACTCTGAAAACTTGCTGTCGTACTCTGCCACCGTCTAGTTTCCCTGCCTTAGCTTGAGAAATTCCTCATCTTTCTAAACACGGAGGCTAGATGGAAAATACTTCTCTAAAAGTACATCCTTAAATATTTTTCAGGTAATCTCAGCCTCCGTTACACCCAATGCTCTTTTTCTCATTTTCCACCAATGGTGAGCCACACCTTCCAGCCGGTAAAATATAAACAGCACTCGATCCTCCATTGGGCATCTGATCACGGCAAATACCCTCTTAAGGCTCTCTGACCACGAATCTGTCTTAAGTGAGTCAGGCTCTCCCGAAAATATCGGCACTCGGTTCTGAACGAAGCGATCATAAGCAGATGGCTTCGGATTAATAGGAGCCTGAATGGGAGCCGGAACAAGAACAAAGGCCAGATGTCGCTGCTCCATATTCTCAATGATGTTTGTAAGACGCCCCAACAAATTCAAATACATTGCCTCTTGATCTCGAGGCTCTCGGTGAGACTCATCCCTTTGCAAACCTCGACGTCTAGGAGGTAACACCAACTTTAGAAGTCACAACTGAAAAGAAACAATAAAGGTTGAGCCAAAGGTTTAATCGTCCTCAACGACATTTCTTGATGTGATACACTTATACAATTAAAGAGAATATTCAAAATGAGGGTACTTAATTATCCTAACTTTTTCACGTTTACTCATTCGGCGTTAACCCATACTATCCTAGGCTTTCGCATAAATTCAAATCCATCCTAAGGCATCCCTTCTCTGAGACCAACTGTGACGGACCAGATTATTCTCCTTAAATAACATCCGTCAAAGACAATAATAAACTAGTAATCCTAATTAAAATTATTAATTTCTGTAGAAAATTGGGTAGAGTTTCGTTTGTAAATCGAGTGTTTGCCAAAATACAGACACATGTAAATCAATCCTATACAACAATCTATGACATTTCACAATAAAACTATAAGTCTCAATATTCTACACATTACATAGGATCTAATCGCCCTATCAACCGAGGTGGCACCGACATCATAACTCAAATATAATGCCGGTGGGAAAGGATGCCAACTAGGAACCTCGATCATAACCATAATGAGAAGAACTTGCGGAAGTATAAAAAAATCACAATATACAGTGGGAACTGATCTATCATTCATTCATGCTAAATATCATTAACCATCACCATACACCATACATGTTTTATAAAGTTTACAAAAATAAGATTAAAATTTTTGTTTCATACACAAAATCAGCTAAGTCCCAACCCCGAGTCCTACGTGCAATATCAGCTGTCTATCGCACTTCTATGGTCTACTCTATCTCGTCGGGTATCAATGTATTCTCATCTGAAAGACATATGGTAAGAGTAAGTATACAGCTTAGCAAATAAAATCATACATCACTAACTACAGTAATTTACAGGAAAGACAGTAATTAGGTAGGGGAATTATATAACTTGAATAAAAGGAAGCATGCGAGGAGAGGAAACATCTGGAATCATTTCGTTCACATGTTTATTCTGGTTACGTTCATTCATTCTCATTACTTTCATCAACCTTTATAGACCCGGGTTAGTAGGTCGTACTAACCAACGATGTGAGAGGACGAGGAAAGGAATGTGCCTACCACACATTTTAAGGCCGGCTACGTTTTAGGTTTGCAGCACTCGACCATCGGCAATATTTTAAGTCTACAGCACTCGACCATCAGCTACATTTTAGCACTCGACCATCGTTGACATTTTAGGCCTGCAGCACTCAATCATCGGTTACATTTTAGGCCTGCAGCACTCAACCATCTCAATCGCCCTATATCCCCCGGGGACCAGGGCAATCCTCGTTCTTTCACAATAGCATCCTAAAGTATACCCTGAACATCATCCACCCCCAGGAGCGACCGAAGTATTCCTTGGGTTTCCACTGTGATAAACATGATAAGTTAGAGGGTACTACCCCTGTGGTCCATGGTCCTAGTTTCAATAGTAGTCTTAATCCTTTGAAGAGGAATCCACCATTTGCCATATATAATCTCCATCCGGAAAATCACATTCTCATCACATGTCTCCATCCGGGAGACCAAATCTATCACATTATATTTTGCAGATTCCTTTCCATTTACTTGTTCGGTTCTCTTCATTCATTTGGAGCTTAAATCTTTCAGCCATTAAATTTAACTCGCATGAGAGTTTTGTTTTACTTACCTCCGTTGGTCAAACACCACATCAGAAGCCTTCGGGACGCATTCCCTTGCTCCTGGTGCACAATTACACATTTTTAGAGTTTATAATTTGACACAATATTTAGTCATAAATTCCATCACAATTGAAGAGAGCAAAAACATGCACATTTACCTTCTAATTTTGGGTGAATAGTGTTAGGCAACGTTTAGAGGGCTCGGCATTAGTCAACTTGGCTAGAGCATTAGTCAAACCGAACGACATCACCAAAAATTCATAGTGACCATACCTCGTTTGAAAAGTCATCTTTGTAATATCCTCCTACTTAATACGAAGCTGATGATATCCTGACTAAAGGTCAATCTTGGAATACACTAAGGATCCCTACAATTGGTCAAAGATGTCATCGCTTCACGGCAGAGGATACTTGTTCTTGATTGTGATTTTATTCAACTCACGGTAGTCTATACACAACCTCAAGGCCACATCCTTCTTTTTGACGAATAGGATCGGAGCACCCCACGGTGACACACTGGGTCTAACGAAAACCGTATCAAGCAATTCTTACAACTGCTGTTTCAACTCTTTTAGCTCGACCGGAGCCATGCGATAGGGGGCTTTCAATATGGGTGCCAATCCCGGCACGAGATCAACCCCAAATTCAATCTCACGATGTGGTGGCAAGGTAGACAACTTGTCGAAAAACATGTCCTTGAATTCACACACCATCGGAATGTCCTTTACGGATAAATTCCGACTTTTCACCACACTGACATAAGCTAAAAAGGCTTTACACCCGCTATTCAACAAATGGTGAACCTGTAGAGTAGAAATAAAACTAGATAGCTCCACTATCCGAACTCCTTGAATATAGAAAGGTTCACATTCTGGAATAGCAAAGTCCACCCTTTTGTGGAAACAATCAATAGTGGCGTGATACTTAGACAGCCAATTCATACCCAAGATAAAGTCATTTCAACATTTTATGAAGGTAAAAACATGCAATTTCTCCTTTTTGTCTCGGGTGAACAGAAATAGCGCCCATTTAGAGGGCCTGGACGCCGCGAACGGGTCGAGACGTGCGAGATCGATCGCGCGGCCGACATATATATACATTTGGGACGCACAGATTCATCTTTTGGGGTCAATTTAACGAAATAAGGTACAAAAATGGAAAACCTCCAATTCCCGTAGGTTAGGGTTTCGTGGTACTCCACCAGTCGGATCGGTGAGTAAATCAGATAATAAATTACACAATCATTGGTCTCAATTCACGGGTATCACTTTTCCATGGTTTGGGTGGGTATCGAGATGAAAATACCCGATAATAATCGAAAAATATCAAAAGAGGAAAGTTAATGAGTATGAGAACACTTGCCTCGACGCGTGCTATCACTTTTATAACTGGCTCTCGGACAGATTTAAACTCTACGCCTCGATCTCCTCCTTTCTCTCTCTAAAACCGACGCTCTTCCTCTCTCCTCCTCTCCAAAACCTTCTTAAAATGAGGAAAATTAAAGAAACGCGAAGCAGGTCACATTTTTATACCCATGAGGGCGCTCGACCACTGGGCGAGCAAGCGACAAGCGCGGCCTCGCTGCCAGCCTGCGCTCAAGCGCACAGGCACTCAGCGGGTGGGGGAGCTACTGGTTTTTAGCGCTCGAGCGCACACAAGCGCTCAGCGGATGGGAGAGCTACTGGTTTTTAGCGCTCGAGCTCAGCTCTCCTCAAGAATGTCTAGAGTGTTGGTATTATGGGAGGTCAACCCAATGAATGCCTAGAGTGTGAGAGATCACTTCCGAGGTCACTCGAGGGCAACTCCCCTCAAGAAGGTAGAAAATGAATGAATAGCGAGGTTAAAATCAAATATGTTAGAGTAAAACTCTTGAATCAAGAGTTTAATGGGGAATGAGGTTGGTCAAGACCAACCCTCAGTGTTGTTCCGTGAATAGAGAGGAAATAGAATAGTTGAGAGATGTAAGGTCAACTTCCCGTTCAAGGGTAAGTTGCCATTTAAACATACGATCTTGAAATAATTCCTCAGCATTGGGATTAATAAAGTGATTAGGAGTTGAGAGCCTACTTGGCCGAGGACACTTACCAACAGATTTTCTCGTGTGAGACTTCCATGGAGTAAATATCTGTACAATAAAATAGAGCACGATAGGTCAAGAACACAAACCAAGATAGCGAGGAACTGAAAATTGTGTATGGGTCCCCACTGAACCACACAAAGCCCATGAATCCTCCACCACCATAGGTTGAGAGAGGAGTTACAACTTGACAAATTGACACTAGGGATGTAGATCGGGTGGTGGTGATCCCAAAAACGTGGGTATATTCCACGTGTAAACACCCAAAACCCACGACTATACAAGGCTAGATCTACGAAAATTGGGCATGATTAACTATACATCAGCACTAAATATGAACAATACATGAGGACAACTAGCATATAAGGTGACAAAGAGGGGTCTTCATAGTGGCATGTGAAAACCTCCATTAATGGCAGAAGGAAGCTCAAGAGCGAAGGAAAGAGGAGAGATTTACTTTGTGTGTGCCAAAAATTGACGAGAAGATGAGTGGATCTGGAAGAGTTTGGTGGTTTGTGGAGTAGAGAGCGAATCAGAGAAGAGAGAGGAATGAGAGAGAGTTGAGGATTTCAGAGGCACAGTTCATGGGCGCTCGAATCGCGCTTAAGGATAAAGGCATTGCGCCACTACGCTCGAAGGCACACGGTGCGTTTGATGCACGATGAACTTGTTTTTGGCACTCGAGCGCCAATTAAGTGCCCATCAGGCATGATGAATAGTACCTGCATTTTTTTGGTTTTTTTTTGTTTTTTTTGAAACAAAATTGAACACTCTCTTCAGTCTGATGGGGAAATACAAATTTTAATGGCCTTTCTAAGTGATTCAAATCTAAGATTATCTAATGGCTTGATAAGAATATCGGGTATTTGAAATTCGGTTGGGGCATGTTCAAGAACAATGACTCGAGTTTCAACGAGTTCACGAATAAAGTGGTATTTAATATCTATTTGTTTGGTTTGTGAGTGTTGAATGGAATTTTTCAAAATATTGATGGCTCTTATGTTAGCACAATAAATTGTCATAGTATTCTGGGTAATGTCGTAATCGTGCAATATTTGTTTCATCCATAGGAGTTTTGTGTAGCAACTACCAGTAGCACTATATTTTGCTTCAGCAGTAGGTAGAGAGATGAAATTTTATTTCTTACTCATCCAAGCGATAAAATTGGAGCAGACATAGAAACATTCACCAGAGGTGCTTTTACGATCATCGACATTTCTAATCCAGTCGGCATCAAAATATCCAACCAACTCAAAATTAGAGTCACGATAGTAGAAGATCCCATAATCGGACGTGCCATTAACATAACGAATGATTTGTTTGACGACACTAAAGTGTGATTCTTTGGGATCAGGTTGATATTAATCACACACGCCTACACTAAAGGCAATGTCGGGTCTACTAGCAGTTGAGTAGAGGAGACTTCCTATCATACTTCTATAGAGTGTCTGATCGACACTCTTTTTAGCGGGATCAAGATCCAATTTGATAGAAGTACTCATGGGTGTCCGAGTATATTTTTATCTAACCCAAACCGTATAACAAGATCCTTGGCATATTTAATTTGGGTGATGAAAATTCCTTGACAAAGTTCTCTAATAAGCAAACCAAGGAAGAATATAAATTCTCCTACCATACTCATTTTAAATTCAGAAGTGATGCACTTAGCAAATTTATGAGTATAGGAGTTTATGGTAGCACCAAACACAATATCATCAACATAGACTTGGTCAACAATCATGCATCTTCCAGTAGTTTTCACAAAAAGTATTTTATCAATACTCTCTCTAGCAAAACCATGGTCACTAAGATTTGAGATGAGTCACTCATACCAAGCTCTTGGAGCTTGTTTAAGACCATACAAGGCCTTTTTGAGCTTGTAGACATGGTCTAGGAACATGGGATTAACAAATCCCTTCGATTGTTCAATATAAACTTCCTCTTGGATGATACCATTGAGGAAAACACTTTTGACATCCATTTGATAGAGTCTAAAGCCCATAGTATTGGCAACAGACAATAAGATTCTTATAAATTCAAGACATGCTACAAAAACAAAGATCTCGTCGAAATCAATTCCCTCAATTTGTGTGTATCCTTGAGCGATAAGGCGAGCTTTGTTGTGTGTAATATTGTCATTTTTATCAATTTTATTTTTGAAGATCTACTTGGTGCTAATGAATTTCGTATATTTAGGTCGGGGAACTAAGGACTACACATCATTCCTAACAAATTGGTTTAGCTCTTCATGCATGGCATTGATCCAACATTCATCGTTGATGGCCTCTTTAACGTTTTTCGATTCTAAGTGAGAGACATAACATGTATAAGCAAGAAGATTCAGAACACAGTGACACAGTCTCATCCCCTCACTCAAATCATCTAATATGCAATCTTTGGGATGATTTACTTTGACTATAGCGGAAGGTTCTTTGACTGAAATGGTACTAGGAGTCTTATCGGGAATATCTACAAAAGTTGATTAATGAGAGGTTTTAGTTTGATCAACCTTTTTGTTTGGGCAATCACTGGGGATATTATCCATAACAACATTGACCGACTCCATAGCAATTTGTGTACGAAAAGTATACACACGATAGGCTCTACTGGAAGGAAAATATCCTAAAAATATTCCTTCATTGCTTTTATAGTCGAATGAACTTAAATTTTTCCTATCTTGAAGTATGAAGTATTTACTCTCAAAAATATGAAAGTACTTTAAATTAGGTTTCTCATCTCTCCAAAGTTCAAAAGGGATCTTATCCATCACAGGTTTTAGGTAGACCCTATTGATTATGTGGCAAGCTGTGCTTGCAGCGTCATTCTAAAAGTGCATGGTTAAATTTTTACTTTGCATAATAGTTTTTGCCATTTCTTGGATGATCCGATTTTATCATTCCACAATCTTATTTTATTCAGGAGTGATAGGAGTAGAGAATTCATGTTGAATTCTTTCTTCATTACAAAAATTATCAAATTTGAGTTTTCAAATTCTTTTCCAAAATCACTGTGAATTCGCACGATTGAAGTTCCTTTTTCATTTGTGAGTTTTTTGCACAAAATTTTCACATGATCAAAAGTATCGAATTTTTCACGAATGAGGTCCATTCAAGAATATCTAAAGTAATCATCTACAATCATTAGGACATACTTTTTACCGCCTAAGAAGGTCCCATGAAATCCATATGGATTAGTCCAAGGGGATGCGAGGTGTAAATGTTTCTTAGCGATGGATAACTAGCCCTTGTTTACTTTCCAAGTTGGCAAAGGCTACACACATGGTGTTTGATATTAGACAATTTTGAAAGCTCTTCAACACAATTTTTCTTAAAAATTTTGGATAGATTTTTAAAATTTAAATGATCAAGACGTTGATACCATAATTAGGTAGAATCAATTATAGTGGGATGGCATCCCAGGATAGGCCCATGCTTGATACCGTAGAGGTTATCAAGAGTTCTTTTGCCTTATGGCACAATTGTGCCATTTGTTTCATAAATGCAGCAGTTATCTTGAAAGAATTTGACCTCAAAATATTCATTACAAAATTGGTTAATACTAATGAGGTTGATTTTAACCCAAATACATATATGACATAACAAGGTTTTGAAGGTCCAAAAATATTGATCTGCCCTTTGCCGAAAATGGGAGCCCTAACTTCATCTTCAAGGACAACCATCTTGTCGGGATGGCCAGAAAGAGATGAAAACATGGCCTTATTGCCGCACATGTATCTGGAGCATCCACTGTCCAGATACCATAATGAATTGTTTTGGACTTTTAAGGCAATGTGGGCAACTCTACATGAATAATTTCTAGAAGAGTTTTTTGGGTCACTCTTCTTAACCCATATTTTTCTTCTTGAATAAACTTTCTAATTTAGATTTTCTTATTTGTACATTTAATTGTTCAATATGATTAACAAGTTTGTTCATCTTCATGTCTTGTCTTTAGTTGTATAGTAGATTGATGGTATAATAACTGGGATAAATATGACCGATTTGTCCACATGCATGGCAGGTAGGCACAAACTTAAGGACAGAGTAAGGTTTCCTCGATTGATTTCTAAAGTAATCATTTTTGAGATTTGTCTTAGTCGATTGATTAGTTTTAGCAGGTTTATTTATCATCTTGTTGGCATTAGGTCTAGGGGAAAAGTTTGAACCATTTCTTTTCTCCGCATGTTTAGGCATAGATTTAGTGGTTTAATGTGTGCTTATATTTTTGTGTGAAATATTTGTGGTGGAAACAAATATCATTTTTGAGTGTCCACTGTTTTTGGAGGTATTTTTTACATATCCCAAACCTTTCTTATTTCATACTGTCTTCTTTAATCCTAACATATGATCAAACTTTTTAGTATCACTTCAAAATTTTTCAAGATCATTCTTAACATTTTCGAGTTTCAATTCTAATGATTTAATTTTAGCAATTAAGGAGCTATTCAACATTTCAAGCTTACGATGTTTAATAGTGATATGTTTTGGTTTTAAATTCAGCTTTTTCTTTTTTTTGATTCAGTTAATCTATTATTTAAATATTTATTAGTTTTTTTTACTTTTAAGCATTCCCTAAACAATTGTCACAGGCTTCTTAAAGCCCATTAAAATCAATTTCAGATTCTTCTTGAGAATAATCAAATTGCTCTGATTGATCACTAGTGGTTTCATTACCATTTATAATGGTTGTCTTAAAAGCCATATAATTTACCTCATCCTTTTCTGAGGATTTTTCATCATGGTTTTCATTTTCTTTGTCATTTATTAGAAATACATTTAAGGCTTTTTCTTTTTATCTTTTAAAGTTAGGACACTTGATTCGGATATAACTAAAACCGTGGCATTTATGGCATTGGATTCATTGAAATTTCTTATTCTTTGTGTCTTTATTTTTCTTTTTATCTTTCTTGATGGAATTATTTGTCAAGTCATTTTCTTTGGTGGTTTGTTTGTTACTTTTGTTCTTAAAAAATTTTTTAAAATTTTTAGCAAATATAGCAAAATTGTTATCACTACATGACTCTTTATCAAAATTACGATATCTCTCTTCCTTAACAATTTCAGGGCAGTGGATTTGTTTTTCTGATTGTGAGAGTATGTCAAGTCATTTTCTTTGGAGGTTCGTTTGTTACTTTTATTCTTAAAAAATTTTTTAAAATTTTTAACAAATATAATAAAATCCTCATCATTACATGACTCTTCATCAGAGTTATGATATCTCTCTTAACAAATTTCAAGGCAATGGATTTATTCTTCTTTGACTATGAGAGTGTGCTCATATGTTTGTAAAGAGCTAACTAGCTTTTCTATTTTCAATTTGTAAAAATTTTTACTCTCCTTAATTGCAATGACTTTGGGTTTAAATTGTTCAGAAAGCGATTTTAAGACTTTTTGGATAATTTTATTTTCTAGAATTTATTCACCCAAGTTAAATGTAGAGTTTAGTATATTGTTTAATTTGATATAAAATTTATCAAAAATCTCATCATCCTTCATCCTGATTTCTTCAAATCTAATAGTAAGCATTTATAATTTTTAGTTCTTTGCTAGTTTTGTTTCTTCTTGTATGATTTCAAAGATGTCCCAAGTATCTTTAGAGATCTCGCACATTAAGATGTGTTTAAACTCTTTAGGGGATACAACCATAAAAATAGTATGTAGCCCCTTATTATTCAAATTACAAGTATCAAGTTTCTTTTAAACCACAAAGATAAAACTTTTGATTTATCGCCCATAGTACTTTTAGGTGGTGTCCGCCCAAATTGAGCACTCGCCCACACTCGTTCATACATAGATTTAAAGAAGGCTCTCATATCTACCTTCTAATAAGCGTAATTGCTCCCATCAAAATAGGAAAAAATGGAGAGCGATTGGTTAGTATGCATCTAGATCAGAATGAAGTGCGATTGGCTAGTATGCATCTAGATCGAGATCGTGGATCAGGATGAGTCTTTGATACCAATTGAAATGGACTATGAAGTCCCAAAGCACAACTTGTTTTGACCCCTTTTTAAATTATGGAATAAACATAAATACGAATATATAATACACATAAAATATATTCAAATTCAGATGAAATAAATAATCAAAAGTATATAAAATATAAGCACAATATACAGCAATACTCAAGGTATGATTTTAG
Organism: Nepenthes mirabilis; assembly: GCA_025585075.1. Classification (NCBI taxonomy): domain Eukaryota; kingdom Viridiplantae; phylum Streptophyta; class Magnoliopsida; order Caryophyllales; family Nepenthaceae; genus Nepenthes; species Nepenthes mirabilis. The sequence continues at coordinate 34,031 of JAODPA010017756.1, forward strand.
TGACAAAAAAATCTCGATAATCACGGATATCGAATAAAACCGTTCGAGCTTCTATGGCTAGGAAAGAAATGTATTATGAAAGTCAGCTTATAGATCGAGTGGTACAAACATGCTAACTTAGCAAACTTGCTCCTGTCTTGTGACCCTTATCAAGGAATTTCTTAGATTTGCTTACAACAATGAAACCGGACGCCTTTTGATCTTCTTATCAATCTTCCTTCCTGAGCCATCAAATCTTCGCACATTACTGAATCCCAATTTCCACTCCATCCACGTCTCTCACGAAGATTAATGGCCTTAAAAAGGTGTGAATGATAAAATGAATGAAGGGAGAAAACTCTAGAATTAAAGCACAAGAATGAAGGACATTTTTTCTCCAATTAGCTCAAATTAGAGCAAGATATAAGCACTAAAAGTGGATCCTCTTTTGATGAATGGCCATCATAATATATTTCTAGAAGACTTCAGCAAATAGAATAAGATGGTTATTTATAAAGCAGCTCAAAAACTAGATCAAAAAATGTGACTGTTTGAAAATGCATATCCTGGCGCTCGAGCGTAGCTCAGATGTGCATCAGGGGCACCCAAACTGGCACTGGGTCCGCACTCCAGTGCTTGAGCGTGGCTTGGTTGTGTCTCGAGCGCTGGCACTCAGCATTTGGTACTTCGAGTGCACCTCGGGTTTGCCTCAAGCACTCGCTCTCAACCATTGGTGCCTTGGGTGCACCTCAAGCGTGCCCAAGTGCAGACACTCATGAAATGGTGCTCATGCGAGGACTAGGCACACCTCGAGCCTGGACACACGGGAAATGGCGCTCAGGCACAGATCAAGAGTTAGGCAGACGTAGATATTGGGAGTTTCGCATCAGCAAATATTAGGTATGAATCTGGTGTAGATCTTCAGGATAATGAAAATTTTGCCAACAAACGATCATATACAGTCATGGAATATGCCAATAAAATTATTCCTAACATCACCTATAAAGGGTCACAAAGTTGCTCACCAAGGCTTCCTTCTGCTTTGCGAGGATTCCAACATTTCCCGTTCACAGTGCGTGACACATCCCGACTGTCAGTAGACCTGCCGAAAGTATATGATCACCTTAATTTTACATAATAGTTGAAGTAAAGGATTAGAATAAAACATGAGTGAGAAGGCACGAAATTAACTCTCGCCAGGGAGATGCCACCAGTGGACCTATGCTACAAGAAATTGCACAGTAGGGCCTCCACTTGAGGGAGAAGGAAAACCGATCCCTAGAAAGTATGGGCGGAGGAAACAATAGATATGGTTGATTGAGCTTGACCCGCAAAGGAAGGCAACTTGTTCCTCTAAATACTAATCCACCTTGATGTCCTATCTATGATGGGTTTACAATTTATAACCTTGAGGCTTGAAGATTTGAGTGGGATCCCCATATATCTAACTGGAAGAAACCTGAGCTGGTAATTAAGGAGATATGTAGTAGCCTTGGTCCAACATAGCCGATTGCACTTTGGAACAACTCACTTTTTGAGGCATTAGGCATGAGTCTCGGTAATCTTAAGAAAAGCCCCAGGCAATTTCTAAGGATGGATACCAAAGTAAGATTCTCACCTGAAAACAGAGTCAAGTTATCAGCAAAAGCTAGCATAGTAGTTGCAAACTGCTTACACTTGTAGTGGAACATGAAATTTCTATCTTTCAATACTGTAACAGAGACAACACCATGAATAACTTTTATAACAACGGTAAATAGATATGCCAACAATGGAGCAGCTTGCTGACAGCCTCCGCAACTCGAAAAAATCCTAACAATTCTCCGTTGACAATTATAGAGAACATTGTGGAGGTGATGCATTGATTGGCCTAGCCGGTGAACCTGCTCATCAATCCAATAAAGAGTACAACCAAAATGGTGATACATCGGGGAAATCAATTCTTAAAGCATATCTCGGTTGATCACTATCCAGGTGGTAGCGATTAAAGTGCTCCTCTGTTCGAAGAATATTATAACCAAACTCATTGGAATGAAATTCGATTTAGCAAGAATCTTGGAAATAGTTTATGAATCATATTGCAGCAGGATATAGGTCTGAACTTTGAAATTTTGGCTAAAGCTGAAGAGTATTGTTGGCCTCAATGAGCTTACCAAAGAGAAATTTTGCATCCGTTTCAATAAACAAGCAGACCCATATCATCCGATGTACTCATGAAGAACTCGACAATGCACCCATTAAGATCCAGCGCTTTGTCATTCCCAATATTAAACATATTAGATCCCATCTCCTCCTCATTGACTAAAGCCAACAATGAACCCTCCCATCTGTTCGACAAGCGGTTTAAAATGAAAGGCGCAATATTCATGGATCCAGAGGAGCCTGCTAGACAGAAGAAGCAAACAGCTTATGAAAGGAAGATTCAATCTCACTTTTTACCTTATCTAGGCTAAGAGTAGAAACATCATCCAAATCAAGGAAAGAATTCTACCCCTATTATTCCGCTTTGCCACCGTTCTAACTGAGAAATGGAGCACATCGATAATTTTCAACCAAAGAATTTTAGCCTTCTGCCTAAACAAGAGCCAAATGCCCTGGGTGAAAGATATTCATTCCTAACAATCCTCTATCCATCAATGAAAGTATGGGAATGCCAGTTCTGAATACACTCTGATTTAGATATCCAACTCTCTTTTAGAATGAAGGATCACCTCATAAACGTCACCCACCTCAAAGTTAAGAAGTTTCGTGGCTTTTTTAACTGCGCTCAACTTTGCAAACTAGTCTAAACATAGGATAACCATCAACCTAAGCGCTCCATGCCTCCTAGACCGACTGTAAAATCTTAGATATTTTTGATTTAGCTAATTTGAGTACGTAATATATTTATGTGCATTTTTTGTTGTAATTACGCGAATAAATTATTAATAAATTAATTAGATAATTTAAATTTAGTGCAGGTCCTGGTCTTGAAGAACTTACGGATAACTGCATTGGGAGCCAAAATTTAAGTAGGCCTAGTGTTATGAAAATTAATAGTGGAATTTTCAATGAAATAACTGCCTAAAATATAGTAGAATTTTATAATAAGTAAGAGCATGGTCTATCTACTCTTGAACCGAAATTTAGGGAACTTAATAATAGAAATTCTTACAAAGACATATCAATAAAATAAAATACTAGCTGGGAGAAATAATTAAAATGATAAGAAAAACGTATCTATGAATCAATCAAAATATTTCTCTGGGAAATTAGTGCTATTGGCTGAGTTCGACAAGAGAAGGGCCATGCTTATTGTAATCTTTGAATATAAGATTTTCTAAATTTGGTTAGTGGCTAGTTTAACTCTGGCTTTCAGTTGTGCCTTACAAGAGAAGACCTCAACCAACTCCACTAAGACCTCTAGTTGATGTCTACTTTCTTAGCATTTGGTTTGGTGGTTGACTTATCATTTTGTAGTCAAATTGAGTTGGTTATTTAACATCAAGTAGTCAGCTGAATTGGAGATATTTTTGGCAGCCACTTCCCCCGTTTCAAAACTTAGGGAGTGTTTTAACCAACTTTCCGTAGCGCCCTATTTTTATTTAATCTCTCGAGTCCTTCACTTTCCACCCTTGCTTATTTGATGCAAGAGAAGTGAGAACCGGCTGGTGGGAGGTCGTTCGTAGAGAAGGTGATCCGTAAGAAGAGATGGAGCTTCTTATCTTTTGAGACAGGTTTACTTGTAACCCTTCTTGATTTATTCTTCCATAGATTTAAATTATGTCATTTTTTTCAGTTTTTATCAGGAGGAATCATAGATTATGGCAGAATAGAGTTCGTGGCTGATTAGAATAATTTCATGCAGGTAATATTCAAAAAAATTCAACGTTTGACTAACATTTGAAGTGACCTTTGAATTCTATTACTTCTGGAGGTAATGCTCGAGCTTTGTTTAAATATTGTCCGCACTGTTGGGCTTATATTTTTTTTAATCAATTTTTTATAATATATTGTAATTTGTTTATTTTTGTCAGTTTTTAGATCTGCTAAATGGTATTAGAAATGTACATGGATTTGTACTTGTTCTTATACATGATATAGATTTGAAATAAAAGTACTATTGCCTGATATTTGAAAGTTGTTTAAATGCCGGCTGCTAGATTGAAGGATTTTATAAATTGAAGCGGTGCAATCGATTTTCCTTCCGTTTCTCAAATGTGTAATTGTTATATAGCCTTAGAAGCAAGAATAACAACTTTATTGAGGAAATAGATATGATTTGCTTGAAAATTCAGGATCATTGTGGGATGGTAGCTAGGCTATCGTTTGATGTTAGAATTGAGATTCGAACACCAGAGGTGTAGATTCGAAATCAATAATTAAACCGTAGGTTTTGAGTCCTAGGATCTAGATTTTAATTTGAAATGAAGTGTTAATGGATATTTGTGGGCCTTAGTGAAAAATGACCACTTGAAATACTTAGAGATATTTATGATAATTCTTCATTTTTCCTCGTTTTCATGATTTGTTGGCGTTACCTTTTGAATTATGTGGATATACTTCTTGGCGCTCCACAATTAAGTAAAGGAGAACATATAAAAATACTGATATATATGGATAAATGGGAGTCTATAAAATTTTAGTATAGTCAAAACTTTTTCGATATCTATTCCGTTTTCGATTATAGAGGTCATTTGATTTTTGAAGTGAAATGTTTATAATTTTGTAACCATCGTATTGAGATGATATTTAAGATATCATGGACGAGAGCCATCATAGATAATATAAACATTCTATCGGTATATCCTCTAAGAGGGTTGTAGAAATAGTAAGGATACATTGAGAATGCCAGTACCTCAATGTACTTACCGTATTGTCATAGATGCTTTGTTACCTGGTTTTATTGATTGGAATTCGTTGAGATCAAGTGAATGTCTTTCGAGATATTGATATTGTTTACAAAGTTAATACTATGGATATTGTTTATTTATATTATTTATTTAGTTATGTTGCTCATCTATTTATTTATTTATTTATATTGATGCTTTATTGGTATTAGGAAACTGATGGGTAGACCCATAGCTGGCAGGCCTAATAAAAAAGCGACCCAAAATCCAGAAAGGCCCAACGCGCGTTAGATGGTCAACGCGTTAGCATTGACCGCTCGACGCACAAACAGACGACCAAAAGTACTCCTTCAAGGCAGTCAACATTTTCTGTTGACCAAAAATATTGTAGCAGCAGGCCGTGAAAGATATTAAACCTAATACGGGCAAGGCCCAATTTGGTAGGTGATCTCGTTCATGAAAAGCAACAATCCTTTCCATGATTACACGCTTTCCTAAAAGCTGATCTCCTTTGAAAAAGGCAGCAACGGATTCAATGCCAACAACGGAGTTTAACGGTCACAAGAACATGAAAAGAAAGCAGATAATCTAGAGATCCGTTGTACTGTTCAGAAGGAAAACGATCCATCAAATCCCTCCCACCAACTCAGAGAAGGCCGCCTAGCGCCAGGCCAAGGAAGGTGGCTCTCCCCACCATCTATATAAACCCAGAGTCTCCACTTAGAAAAGGAGAACACGCTTTTAAGAGAACACACACTTTCTAAGACAACAAAGACTTTCTGATACAATCTAAGCCACGAACGCTTACAGGGCTCGAGCAAAACTCTCTCTCTCTAAAGCGTTCACCTTCTAATCCCACTCTAAGCCTCCAAATTATAGAATTTTCTCCCGCTCTCTGAGAACCGTCCTCCAAAATTTCCAAACTTTCGAGACACAGCTTCCACTCGTTCTCCGTGAAGAGCGAGTTGGAACTCACACTCTTAACGAGCCACGGGATCATCTCTGCTTCTACAGGCCAACACTCCCGACAAACTCGTTTTCTCTTTCTCTCTTTTGCTTACCAGTTCACCTACCTATGTCTGTAGGCTTGTTACTAACTTGAGCGTCGGAATATTTTCGGTGGGACAACCACTCACCGGCACCTGACCTCTCGTTTTCTATAGTGGTGTGCAAGATTCAGACTTAGCGAACAGAGCCAGATCAAACCAACCTCTCGAATCCGAAACTGTTCAAAGTCGGATCTAGGTACACATCATTGGCGCCGTCTGTGGGAAGCGCTTACAAAAAGCCAACTGCGTTTTCCAGAAACTCTCTCCGATCAACGTTCCTGAACAGAATGGTGAACACAAGGGCGCAAGCAAGCGAGCCAGCCCGAAACGTAGTCTCACCAAACCAAGACCACGCCATTGGCGCCATGGTCAATGGATTAGCCGATGGAATCCCGGCATCCTTTTTCCAAAACCTAGAGGAGCACATGCACAATACAGATAGAATGCTCCAGATACTCTACGCCCGCCAGGAGCAAGCATAGCTGGGGGCTGCGCCAGCGGCGGCCCCAGCACCGGCGTCCAGACGATGAGGCTAAAGAAAGAAAGTTCCAGCCCAACGAACCGAAAAACTGACCAGCGCTCCCACGCCAGTATCCTCACATGCTTAAAGCCGTTTAAGGCGTAAGGAGAGAGAAACCAGCGCCACTCTGGATAAAAGCCCGGAACGAAGGAACCCTAGATACTCCCGAGTGGAGTCTAGGCCCTAGGCTCAGGAAAAGAACGAAGTTGAGAGTATATCTCAACTCCAAAAGATCTGCTAACGCCGTTCCAGCAGACCTAAGGCTGGAGAAGATATGGAACCGCATCTTCAAAGACGGCGAATGCACCACTAACATCGACAGATCTCCCTTCATGGCGGAGATCTTAAACCATCCTATGCCGGCGAAGTTCAAGATGCCAACCCTTGACTCTTACGATGGGAGTGCGGATCCTGTCGACCATCTCGCCCACTTCCACACCCATCTGGGTTTACAGGGGCTGGACGATGCAGTCATCTGTCGCTACTTTCCCCTCACACTAAAAGGGGACACATGCATCTAGTTCCATCATCTCCCCCTAGACTCGATCCAAAGCTTCCGGAAGCTTGTGGATCTTTTCTTATCTCAGTACGCCTCCAGCTACAGGGAGGAAAAACAACCATGGCATCTGTCGCATACCAAGCAGAAGTATGGAGAAAACCCATGGAGGTTTCTAGATCGCTTCATGGCAGAAGCCAAGCGGATCCCCCGACTCATGGAGGAAATAAAATTGGGCAGTTTCATTTCGGCGCTAACACATGGAGAATTCTTTAGCCACCTGGCACATAAGAACTTGCAAATTTTTCGGGAAGCGGAGGCTATCACCAGAGCCTATGCGGCAGCAAAGGAGGCTAATGAGGCAAAACGTCCTGACCGGCCTGAACAGCTTCACTCTTTTCTGCCTAAAGGAAAGAGGAAGTACAACGATGGTAATTACTTCTAGCTAAAGTGCCACAGAGCTGGGCCACCAGAGTGCAAGGACCACAACCCATCAGGCTGACGCCTTTAACTGATACGCGCTCAAACATCCTCATGCAGATCCGTGGGAAGAAATTCCTTAAGTGACCAAAACCCTTAAGAAGGCGGAGGGAGGAAATCCAACCAAGTACTGCGATTTTCATCGATCTTCCCGACACTCCACGGAGGACTGCAAGACTCTTCGGAGGGAGATTGAGGAGCTAATCAGAAGGGGCCACCTCACCAGGTTCGTCAAATGCCTTAGTCAAAGCTCGGCAACGCAGGCGAAGAAGGATCAAAGACCTCTCCACCATGAAATCCGGTCGCGGCAGGAGTGGTTAAAATGATCACCACCCGACTAATCAAGACTCCGGCAGACAACAGAGACCAACATGTAGGGAGGAAGAAGCAGCACACTACTAACAACATCATTAGTTTTAGTGACAATGACTTGGCATATGTAGTTTCCCCCCATGCAGACATCCTCGTTGTATCAGCACTCGTTTCCGACGGTAGCGTCGACTACCAGATAAAATGTGTATTTATTGATAATGGAAGTTCACGTGATTTGCTTTACCTCGATAGGTTTTTTAAACTTGATTTGAAAAAGAGTCAACTAAAATCTACAGAAGGCCCATTGTATGGCCTCGACAATTAACCAATACTCGTTCAAGGGACGATTAGATTTGAAGTCACCCTGGGAACGTACCCGAGAACGGCAAGTCATACACTCACCTTCTTGGTATTCGACTTGCCCTCTGTGTACAACGCAATACTAGGCCAGCCATGCCTAATAGCGTTCGGGGCCGTCACTTCAATACCACACCTTAAAATAAAATTTCCAACACCATATGGTGTGGACAAAGTACTGGGTAACCAAGTCACTGGGCGAACATGTTATATGCCCCAAATCGCTCCTAACAACAGCACCAAAACAATGGAAGAACTTGACCATCGAGACGAGGCAACCTTGCAAAAAGCGCGGTCTGATGAGACAACTGACTTAGTCCCGTTGAATCTGGACGATCCAGAAAGGTGCGTACGAATCGGCGGCTCACTCATCGGCGCGCTACGTGAAGAACTGGTCACATTCCTGTGACGGAATGCAGACATCTTCGCATGGACTCCCGCTGACATACCTGGGATTCCAGACTGGGTAATGGTCCACAAGTTGGGCCTCGACCCGGATCGAAAACCTATCAGGCAGAAATAAAGAAACCACTCAGTGAAAAAGCTAATCGCCATCCAGGAGTAAATAAAGAAACTGTTGGAGGCTGGATTCATCAGAGAGGTCTAATACCCTAATTAGCTCTCTAACGTCATCTTGGTAAAGAAGAGCAACAGAAAGTGGAGAATGTGCATCGATTTCACCGACGTTAACAAAGCTTGCCCAAAAGACAGCTTTCCTTTACCCAGAATCGACCTGCTGGTAGACTCAACATCCGGGCATGAGCTCTTAAGCTTCATGGACGCCTACTCACACTACAACCAGATCCGGATGAGTCCGGAGGACGAAGAGCACACCTTATTCAGGATAGACCAGGGGACCTACTGCTATAAAGTGATACCCTTTGGACTGAAGAACGCAGGAGCCACCTACCAACGACTGGTGAACAAAATGTTCAAAAAATAGATCGACCGCAATATGGAAGTCTATGTTGACGATATGCTCGTCAAGAGCAGAGTTATGGGCGACCATATCAACGATCTGGCGAAGTCCTTTGAGGAGCTTCGTGAGCATCAAATGAAGCTGAATGCAGCTAAGTGTGTCTTCGGGGTGGCTTCCAAAAAATTCCTAGGTTTCATCGTCTCCCAGCAAAGGATCGGAGCAAACCTAGAGAAGATCAAGGCCCTTGCGGACATGGCTCCCCCACGAAGCGTCACAGATGTCCAGCGACTAACTGGATGATTGGCAGCCTTGTCTTGCTTCCTAGCGAAGTCTGACGACAAGTATTAGCTATTCTTTAAGGCCCTAAGGAGAACGAAATCGAACGGTTTCCAATTGACGGTAGATTACCAGGCGGCCTTCAATAAGCTGAAGCAGTACCTGGCTAGCCTGCCATTACTAACATCGCCCAAGGTCGGCGAAGAGCTGTACCTCTACTTGACAGTATCGGAGGTGTCCCTCAACTCCGTCCTCGTAAACCAGGACTCCGATACCCAACGGCCGGTCTACTATGTGAGCAAAATATTGACCGGCCCAGAAATGCGCTACTCGAGCACGAAAAAGCTAGCCTTGGCTTTGATATTCTCCGCGCAAAAATTAAAGCCCTACTTTCAGGCGCACCGTATCGTAGTTCTCACTGACCAACCTCTAAAGAGCAAACTCTAGAAACCCGATATTTCTGGATGGTTGGTAAAGTGAGCTATCAAGTTAGGCAAGTTTGACATTGAGTTCAGGCCCAGGCCAGCCATAAAGGCCCAGGCTTTGGCTGACTTCATTGTTAAAACTACGACCCCAATCCTCGAAGAACAGCCTTCAGAGAACGCAGAACAGCGCGTGGAGGCTCCAGAATGGATGCTCCACGTAGACGGGTCATCCACTAACACGGGCAGTAGAGCAGGAGTGATTCTCACCACCCCCGACGGGTTTGAGGTGATCTCCTGGAATGCGGAAGGCGATCTCCTGCGGAATGTTAAACTCCACATAAAGGACATTCACGTCAGTTTCTCTCAGAACGGAGGCGATATCTACAACGGAAGACATGGTCAGATCTAGGATTTGTATTTTCTTCTTCACAGAACGAAACAAGGAAGACGAAGAAGCAAAGATGGCACAAGGAATTCAAAACGGAGCAATCTGGCGGTTTAAAAACCCATGTGAGCCACACACCGCATCGAAAACCTGCGCCATTATTACCGCCGCGTGTCTTTTCCCTAGAAGAAGGCTGTCGAATCGAGTGCTCTGACTCATTAAATGCCAGGACCTTGAACATACCGCGTGAAGACACGTGGCCTGCTTTTCTGACAGGCCGGCTAAAGACCAATGTTTCCTTCTCCAAATTGTCCGGAAGCTTTCCAAGAACGGTCAACGAATTCGGTCAACATTTTGGAAGCTCTTAAAGCACCTCTTCAGACGGGCAACAACTCCGCCAGTAGAAATAAGCGTGTCCCATCATAAACATGCTGGAGGCCGAAATCCTGACCACCAGCATGGGGGGCTAGTGATGAGTAAGCCTATAACTGGCAAGCCCAATAAGAAAGCGGCCCAAAATCCAGAAAGGCCCAATGCCCGTTAGACGGTCAATGCGCTAGCGTTGACCGCCCGGCGCAAAAACAGACGACGAAAAGTACTCCTTCAATGCGGTTAACATTTTCTGTTGACGGGAAGTATTGTAGCAGAAGGCCATGAAAGACGTTAAACCTAATACGAGCTAGGTCCAATTTGGCAGGCGATTTCGTACACGAAAAGTAACGATCCTTTCCATGATTACACGCTTTCCTAAAAGCTGATCTCCTCTAAAAAAGGCAGCAACGGATTCAACGCCAACAATGGAGTCTAACGGTCACAAGAACATGAAAGGAAAGCAGATAATCTGGAGATCTGTTACACTATTTAGAAGGAAAACGATCCATCAAATCACACCCACCAACTCAGAGAAGGCCGCCTAGCACCAGGCCAAGGAAGGTGGCTCTCCCCAGCATCTATATAAATCCAAAGTCTCCACTCTGAAAAGGAGAATACGCTTTTAAGAGAACACACGCTTTCTAAAACAACAGAGACTTTCTGATACAATCTAAGCCACGAACGCTTACAGGGCTCGAGCAAAACTCTCTCTCTAAAGCGTTCACCTTTCAATCCTACTCTAAGCCTCCAGATTGCAGAGTCTTCTACCACTCTCTGAGAACCGTCCTCCAAAACTTCCACGCTTTCGAGACACAGCTTCCACTCGTTCTCCGTGAACAGCGAGTTGGAACTCACACTCTCAACGAGCCACGGGATCATCTTTGCTTCTACAGGCCAATACTCCCGACAAACTCGTTTTTTCTTTCTCTCTTTTGCTTACCAGTTCACATGCCCAAGTTTTTAGGCTTGTTACTAAATTGAATGTCAGAGTGTTTTCGGTGAAACAACCTCCCACCGACACCTGACCTCTCATTTTCTGTAATGGTGTGCAGGATTCAGACTCAACGAAAGAAGCCGGATGAAACCAACCTCCCGAATCCGAAACTGTTCAAAGTCAGATCCAGGTACGTATTAGGGACAATTATTTTTTTTGATATATTACATATTATTTTGGGGCTCACTTTTATATATGAGTTTCCTTAATAAACTTGATTTTTGATATTATTGACTTGGATTAGAGTAACTGTTAGATTTTTATCTCATCCTTAATATTTCTTCGTAATAGCAAGATAGAGATGGATAACTCTAGAATTGAAAGAAGAGCTGTGAACTTTTAGAGTTTAATTGGAGTTGTCTTTATTTATTTATATCTTATAGATACTGTTAAGGTGCTCATGTTTTATTTTGAGGATTTTTAGGATTATGTTTTTTTTCGACCTTTCGATATATGGGATATTTTTTACCTTACCGGTCCTATATTATTTATGTTATAGGTTTGATGATAATTTTGAGATTTATGATTTTTTGTATGGTCGAATTCACGTAGTGATCATGTGCCAAATTCAAGTCGCCTCACCAACTCTTAGAATGGTGGGTGGGAAGAAATAACATTATCAAATTTGAACCCACGTTGCTCGGAGTTAAATGACAAGACAAAGCATGATAATGCCCATCCTGTTTTTTGCCTTAAAGTTACGTGTTTCACTTTCATTAACTGATGAACTAACTTCAGAAATGCATAGTTCTACGGTACTTATTTATTATTATTAATTATTGCTTAGTAATTTAGTTTAATCTATATTTGTTTAACCTTATCACTTAATCTTGTAGGTCGAAAAAGAAACACAATAAAGCTTGCAAATGAAACAAAGCTTGAAAATGGACTGACCCTCAGAAGGGATGGCCAACATTATTTTATGAACAAGCAAGCAAGCATATATTTATTTTCCTAAATTATTTAATAATCACACAAGCGGACGTATTCAATTGATCGCTTCCGGTACACACCATATAAATTTACCAAACATATTTTTATGCAGTAGAACAAAATAAAATATTAAAAGTAAAGATAACATTTCAACAGTAATACGTATGGATAATACAATCGAGTTACAAGAACCGTAAGAACTGTAAATCAAAAGGATTAAATCCCTGCAATTTTGTGAAGCGTGTCAGCCCTCCTTACCGTTACGTATGTCAGCCCAATTTGCTGGAATGGAGTTGTAAGATACATGTATAAATAATTGATTTTAGAGATTAGTCTTTCAAGCTAAGCATTCTCCCTGAACAAAATGTAATAAGTGTGTGAGTGTAAAAATAGTTGCACGCCAAAGAAGTGCTGATGGTTTCCGAGCATTTCAAGAGGATAGTAATTGAAGAGTCAGTTACACACACGGGCACACTGCGCACACAGACACGTATGGATATTGCTGGATTACTGCAATCTAGATACTCCTTCCCCCCTCCCCAACCCAAACAATAAAGAAAGGGAAAGCCGGGAGAAAAATAAAAGATTCGATGTGCCAGTGCCACAGAAGCGTATGCAATTACTACTGCTACTATTATTATTATCAAAACTTGCTTGCCCTCGTCAAAACCATAGCAACAACAAATGCAACCGCATTTTTGTAATTTTTTTTTTTTTTTTTTCTGTTTTGTAGGCAATTTTGACTTTTCGGGTGATCAGGCAAATAGAAAAAAAAAAGCTGCATACAGATGCTTCCACCTCTGCACAGAAGAACAGGTGGCTCCTACCCATTCATTCCGGGGACACACGTATGGGGGGTCTCCATAAATTTTTAAGATACATCCGCACTATCAACTAGAATCTCTATCCTATGGACAGCAGAACAAGGAGAGTAGATCGTTCCTTCTGATGAAAACGCTTCACGTATGAAGAAAGAAACAAAGAAAGTGTGGCCCCTAACTCAACAAAAGCCCCACAAAATAGATTACGGCATAGCTTCACATCATCTCCACAGGGGGGTGGCACGCACAGGACTAATGGTTGCTCGCCTACCGAGAAGACTTGATAGGATTTCATAAGGGCCACATTGCTAGTTCAAGAGTCGAGACTCTGCTTGCCCGTTTGTGGCGCTCTCATCCTGCAAGAAACATTTTCAGATTAGCACAGTAAAAACTTCCTAACAGGGTAACATCAAAACAGATAATGTGGATTGAAAATATTTGATACCCCTAATCGATTGCTGTTCACATTCTAAGACAATGCCAAAGCTCAAGGTACACATGCATTCAATGCACGCAAAAAATAAATGATTATAGAAACGGCGAGTACAAGTCAATAACCTGACATAGACATTATCACTAACATCAAAAATAAAAACAGAGTATAAAAACACAAATATTGATGGGAAAGCTCAACAATCCGGACTTTTTAAGCCGGTCAAAACAAATTTACTTGTGAAAGTCAAATTCCAGCCCAAGTTGTAAAAACGTATTGATTTATAGCTGACTTACTCCTAACAAGTTATCCCAATTGAAAATTCTTCTGATATACTCCCAATACGAAAATGAACATTATTCGATCTTCTCACAAGCTTCGCTTGACTGCCTTGTAAATCTCCAACATTACTGGAATTCCAATCCCCACACTATCCACAGCTCTGAAGGCTTACATGCAAAACCAAGCATTTGATGGGTATTATGGGTTTAAGGAATCGGAAAATCAAGGTTATTCAATTTCAACAATACAATGAGGTTTTCCCCGTCAAAAGTCTATCTTTCAATTGCACTCAGTCCTGCAATCTCACAATATATTAGAAGAGAAGAAAACTATTTAGGGGTTGTAAAAACGGGTTTAAAATGTGACAAGAGAACCCATGCATCTAGTGTATGTGCAGCAATCACGGGCACATTTGACGCAACATTCTACGCACAAGTGCACCATCAAGTGTGAACATTTTGCTCAGAATCCACATGCCCATCAAGCGTAAACAATTTGTCCAAATGCAATGTTACAAATATCATAGAATTTACTTGTTACAAATATTCCTACTATCTCTCCCTTTGGCAATTCTGTGACAAAGCACTCTTAGCCAATAGTTAAAAAAAGAAGTGTAAGCTAAGATACAACTGAGCTAGAATCTTTATACATAAAAACTACTCCTATGACGAGACAGAACCCCATATACTTAAAGGCAAAGCTGTTCCCCATATACTTAAGGCAAAGCTGTTAGGAGAAATTCCACCTATTTTATTGCCCAGTGTTATTAGCACAAGCAAAAAAAATAGTGCACCGTACGTAAGTGAAGTAAATAAACAATAAGAGAAACAGGTTCAGATCACAGAATAGTCAGACAAGAAAAAAACACTTGATTAGTATAATCATCATAACTCAAGAGTATCAACCCAGGCTACTAGAATAGTTCCTATCAAAGCCAAAACACAAACATCATATTCAAATCAAATCTACTATTTCTATGTCATGGAGACAAAGGGGCAACCTCAATCCTCATCGGAATGCTCAGAATTGGCAGGTAGTCGATCTCAAATGTTCTGCAGCTCACTGAACATGCGATCAAATCTCCTCCTAACAATAGGTTACCATGAAATTAAATTAGTTAAAACAGGCTCCCAGTGCCTGTTAATAGAGATGGACGAGATACAGGGATTAAGAGATGTGGGATCAACCTCTCTAGTGTGAGATGGCAATGTTCATCGGTATGTAAAACAGGTCCTCCATGGAGGAATTTAGGAACAGGTGTTTATCGCCAGCAGGACCAAGATGGGGTTTCTTAATGTTTCTTCATGCCACTCATTCGAAACAAATAGATACACAATGAAGAATTGTAGAAATGGGTTCCATCATAAGTGAGTGTATATGCAAGTGTAATGTGAGATAAACAAAGCTGAATGGCCTGAAGAACCTTAAAGAAGGCCCACATTTGTGACCTAATGTGCAAACTGACATCGTCCTGTGTTGGGGTGGGGGGGGGGGGGTTCAAAATCAAGACAAACCATGCAAAGCTCCACGACACCAATCAACACTCTATATTCAACAGAACACTAATTCCAACAAAATTTTCCAAATAAATGTGAGGTCCTGAACCCAAAACATGATAATTTAAGGGTAATTAAAATAATAATAATCGAGATGAGGCTGAACATGCATGGAAGAAAGAGTTTCGGAAGTAAAAAGTGTGGAATGCTGGCTACTGTATACTGATCTGCCGCACAGCAGCCGGGCACCTGCCGCACGCTCAAGCGCGTCAGCAGGCGCAAAAATCCAGTAAGGGCGTGCTAGCTGGGGGCCTGCCGTGCACTCAAGCGAGGCCCCGGCAAAAACCCTACGCTCGCCGTGCACTCGAGCATTGGTCATGGGCCCAGGCACATGATCTCTTTTCTCTCGCGTTTTAACTGGGGAATTTAGGGATTTTGGCTCATTTAGGACAGCAGCCACGAGCAGCAACGAATGAGAGAAGAGAGGAAGGAGAGAGCAGAAAAAGAAAAGAGAAAAATCGGTTGTCCAGTCCCGATCCGAGTCACGGTAACTGAGATCGAGTTCAGGCAAGTATAACTCGGACGCTATTTTCCGTTTTTACTACTTTCTGTACCTCAAAAATGTTATTTATACTCTAAAAACATGTTTCTCCATGTCCTGTGTAAATAAAGCATATTCCTATAAATTATTCGGATAGATTTTATATTTATACATATATACTGCAACATCTGGCTTCAATTTCATGAAAATACATGTGTTAAGTGTCTGTTTATCGTCCGGATATTTTGCCAAAACCCTAGGTACGAAAATAAAGGGGTTTTAATAATTTTTACCCGTAACTTCTATTGTATAAAAGTTAATTGATATTGAAATGAAGCTCCTGGTATAAATTGTTTTTGAAAATTTTACACGGACTTTTACTGATAAATTTCTGTAGACTTCTGAAGCAAAACTGAAGGATTTTAGACCGTCACTGTATATTCTGAAATTGACTGAAGAATTATTGTGAAACTCTAACTGATTTCTAAAACTGAAAGGGGTTTTCGGTTATGAAATAAAAAGGAAAAAATATTTCTAATACTGTTAATCAGGACCCGTGACTGAGATACGGTCAGGTTAGGTTCTCCAACATATTTTAAAACGTTATGGTAGTAATCGAGGATAACTCTATTCATGGAGTTATATGTGGTCCGCCCTTCCTCAGAGCATTAACCTAGAGGATAGTTTACTATTTTCGGCCGGCATACTGTATTGAATCCCGCGAGAAGAGATGTCCCACGAGACAGGATGACTATTTCTGGTCATAGATTGTGTAGGGTGAACACAATCTATCCTCAATTATTCGCCCCCTCCGCTGGTAGGGTCTACTGGTAAGGTCCTTTACTGATAGAAAAAGATTTTCTATAACTCACTGATTTGATATCGAATCCTAATTTCTAACTTCTGTTTCCTAATTTCTGATTTACGAAACTTGATTTTGTTATATTGAACCTTCTCTACTTTTATGGACTGTTCTGCCACCGTCACGAGTAAGTACTTTCTTGTTACTGTTCATCTGCATATATATCCTGCACGGAAGCATATTTTACTGTCTTCTGATTTCCGAAACTTGATTTAATGTCAAATTAGACTTATTCTGTTTCCTTGAACCGTCCTGACCTTAAATGCTTTTATGATTTAATATAAATGCATTACTATTTTGCATTCTGAAACCTACTGCATGTTTTAGTACCTTGTTGGACCTCGACTCACTATTTTACTATTTTTTTCCCTACAGATAAGACTATGGAGCTGGTATCTGACGAGAAAGAGTGACTCAGAGCTTAATCTGAAGACTTCTGGGGATTCTGAAGTATTTTGAAGTTATCTTAAAGAAACTGTTGGATGTAAAGATCCGAATTTTGATACATGGTTCTTTTATGCTTATGGATATTTATGTATATATGGGTTCTGTAGAGAAATGTATGTGATGCATATGATGAACAGGAAACTATACTTCTGCAGGTTTATAGTTTTGCTTCCGTTATATTCTTTCAGGTTTCTGTACAGTCCTAGTTGGCATATCTCATCTAGATTCTGATATAATTGATAGGATTATTGAATTAAATACCATAGATGACATCTGTAGTCCTGTGAAAACGTATTGTAGGAAAATTGTGGTATTTATAGATAGATGTGTGCTTGTACTAGTTCGTACACAGGTTTTGTATAGGTTCATATTTTTCTGTTTAGGCCAATTGTAGGGAAAACACTGCCCGTTTTTTCCTAGAACTTTAAGTAAGTCTTGGGCTTCTGTTACTGTTCTGAATGACAGAATTAATTGAGAGAAAAAAAAAATCCGTTCCATCACAATAAATATATGAAATTTCTCAAGAATGGAGGAGAGAAAAAATAAAACCCTGAGTGACCTAGGTATGAAAATCAAGAGAAGAGACAAAAATTGCTACAATGGAAACCCAAAGTAAGAGAATCAACAAAAATGGAGAGAAATGGAGAGAGGTAACCATGCATGACTCTGAGCACGAAGAAGATAGGGGGAAAGAAGCCTTGTGAAGATGCGTACATCTTGCAACATTGAGAGCAGATGGCTCAATGTAGGGCACATGTATGTCCGTCAATCGCACCTCAGCCAGGCGATTCTGTCAAAAGTATCCACAAGCACACAACATGCACAGGTCATGCATGAAGTGACTGAAAATGAAGCATGAGCTCCTACCATGCATTGTTCATGAGCAATACTAAAAATCAAACGCAGCATTCTCACGGACTTTGCTTGACTGCCTTATAAATCTCCAAACTACTGAAACTCCGATTTCCATATCACCCACAGAACTTTAAGGCTTACGGGCAAAAACAAGTGTTTAATGAGTATTAAGGTCTAGGAAATGAGAAAACCAAGGGTATTCAATCTCACCAATAGAATGAGGTATTTTCTTCACAAATAAGAAAGGGCTGCTAGATTAAAGAGAGGAGAACTATTTATAGTGGGTGGAAAAATACATCAATTTGTTGATAAGAAACTGATAACGTTGTTGGATCATGGCTTTCATAAACATGTTTGGTGAGCAATGGAAATATGAGGAAGAGAAATGACACCGGTATCCAAGGCTTCTCGGATATAATGATGTCCATTTCAGTATGTTTCGTGTGATTATAATAAATCGGATTAGTTGTGGTATGAAAAGCACTAGTGTTGTTTGCATGAAGAGGAGTGGAATCAAATTGTAGGAATCCAAGTTTAGCTAGGAGTCTCCAAAGCCACACGATCTTAGAGGAAGCAGTAGACATCACATGATATTTAGATTCAGTGGAAGATTTTGAAACTCGGCCTTGTTTCTTACTCTTCTAGGAGATCAAAGACTTGTTGAGAAACGTACACCAACCTGTGACAGATCGTCAAGTATTAGGACATCCAGCCTAACCAGTATCATTATAAGCAACTAATTGCAAAGGAAAACAAGTAGGACTGAACAATCCGCAGCTTGGTGTCCCATGAAGATAGCTTATAATACAACAAACTGTAGCCAAGTGCAGATGACACGGAGTTTGTATAAATTGACTAATATGCTGAATTGAAAATGAAATATCGAGCCGAGTAATAGTCAATCAAAATGCCCACAAATTGTCAATAGATAACAGGATCTGGAAGGAAATCACCTTCATCACTACAATATTTGACATTAACTTCCAAAGAAATATCCACAAATGTACTATCTTGAAGACCAACCAAAGTAATTAAATTGAGTATATTTATGTTGGTTTAGGAAAATATCTGTTGAATTTTTATGACTTTCCAACCCAAGAAATACGTTAAAGGACCCAAATCCTTCATATGAAAAGAGTTTTGAAGATGTTATAGACGAGTAATCAAGGTAGAATCTACCCTACTAGTAACAGTGTCGTCAAATAGAGAAGAAGAAGAACAATAATCACAGAAGTCTGACAAAAGAATAGTGGAGAGTCATATTGGCTCTATTGAAATAGAAAATAAAGGTAGAACGAAATTTGTCAAACCATTCCCGAGGAGCCTATTTCAACCTATAGAGTGATTGCCTTAACTTACATAAATTTGTTGTAGAGGATGAAGACACACCAGGTAGCAAGGACACAAAAATCTCCTCTTTAATGTTACTATGAAGAAATGTGTTTTTAATGTCTATTTGATAAAGTGACCAACCTTGTGGCACAACAATAGAAATAACTAGTCTTATGGTAGTCATTTTGGCAACAGGAGCAAAAGTTTCTTCATAGTCCACCCCATACTCCTGTTTGTTACCAAGTGTGACCAAATAGGCTTTATAGCAGTTTATAGTACCATCAGAACAACACTTGACATATTAAACCCATTAATAGCCAATGGTCTTAACATGAGCAAGGCGAGGAATAATATCCCATGTATAATTTTCTTGAAGAGCTTGAAGTTTGGCTCCCATTGCCACATGACAACATTCATGTTTGACAACCTTTGAATAGCATGAGAGAATGGGAATAGAAGTCAAATTTGCATGAAGAGATGAAACAGAGAATTCATACTAATCAGGAGGACAACAGACTTGGGTAGATCATCTATTAATGATATCCTTGGTTGGAGAATCCATGGAAAAAGTAGGCTGAACCAGGGTAGCTGTCGAATCAAGCACAAGAAGTGGAAAAGTTGATTGTCGTCTTTCATACACAAGGCTAGGTTGAAATCGTTTAGGAGTGGGGATGGAGTCATCAAACTCAAGAAGAGTATATCTCTCGGATCAAGACTTAACATTAGTAGAAAAGAAAGATTGGTTTTGAAAAAAATCATGAGAAATACGAAATTTGTTAGAACTTGAATCGTAGCAGACGTAACCTTCGTGTGAAGCTTGTTATGTTCATGGGATGGTAAATGGACAACACAAGCAAAACCAAAGGTATGTAAATCAAGATAGCTGGGATGCTATTAGTAAAGACAGTAATGTGTGGAGTTTCAAGGTCAACATATGTGAAGACAACCTATTAATCAAATACACTGCTGTGGATAGTGCTTCAACCTGAAATCTAGATGGAACGAAAGATTCAAAGTAATAATGTTCTAACGACATCTAATAGATGACAATTGTCATGTTTAGAGACACCATTTTGCTGCGTAGTATAGGGACAAGAACGCTGCGAAACAATACATTTGTTATAGAAAAGTATGAAATTCATTAGGCATATATCTCCACTAGAATAAGATATTAAGACTTTAATACTTGATGAAAATTGTGTTTTAACAAAGGCTACAAACCTAAGAAGCATGGACATGTGTTGTCTTGGGCTTAAAGTGACCATGTCCGACACTTGTTGGATGCCGATATGCCCCAGACATATTGGGACACGTGTTAGTTTTTTTTAATCCAACACATTTCGGATACGCTTTGGGCACATACTAACACATTTTAGACATGTTGAATAACTCTATAAATTTTTAAAAATAGTAGGCAATTTTGTAAATTTCAAAAGATGTAGAATTTTTTATAAATTTGAAAACTTAAACCCTACCTCTCCCTTTCACCTTTATCAAACTATCAATTTGATAGTCCCCACTCCCAAATTTCTCACTATTGCGAGAGTCTTCTTTTGTGGTTGTTGGTTGAATTTGGTTTCTCACAGTTATAGAACACAATCGAGACTCGAGAGAGAGGATACGAATGCAAAGATGAAGCAAATGAAGGGGATAACACTGCTAATCTTTTATGGAGCAAGGATGATTTCTTCATCGCAAACGAATGCAATAACCTAAAAGTACCAAGAGTTTCAAATTTCCATCACAACAATTACCCTAAAAATTCAGTAGGTCAAATTTCTTCTTTTGCTTTCACATTCATTTTCATTGACACAGTTCTCCTTTCTTATTTTTTCCAATTGTCACATTCGTCAAAGTTCAATACACACAAATAGCATCACATATTATCAGTGTTCAAGCTCAATCACACACAAATGATTAATTTGAGAATAACCAGAGATTATACGGTAGTCTTTCTTTACGGTAGATTATTATCTCCATACATTGATTTGAGAAGGCATTTATTAGTATCAGCCTTGTCTAGATTTACAAAATAACCCCGGTTTATCATATATATTAAGTAGTTTTTATACTAGTCTTCACTACAGTACTGTGGCAACCAGATTATAATACTATATATTTAACCCACATTCATTAAACATTTATTGTACAATAGTCTTTACTGTAACAATACTACAATATTGTCGCAACTACATTCTATAGATTTGATTGATATCATATTATACAATAAGACAAATAACTAATTTTTATTTTGCTTTGATTTTTTAAAATAAATATTGCATCAATCATTTATTTATTATTTCAATAAATTATTAATATGCTATCTTCTGATATTGGTACTAATTTGCCTTCACCTTCCAATGAAGAAGACATTGATGAACCTTTGTGAATGTAAGTTATAAGATATAATAAGCTTAACAAAAGAGATGGAAACTTATCTTGGTAATGTAATTTTTTCATCAAATGAAACAATGTTTCTACATAAGTGTTCGTACTCATCTATTAAAAATACTCTATTTAGAAATTAGTCATTACAAAAAAGTGACATCAAATAAAATGCAAAAAATACAGAGCGACACAAAGGCAAGACTGTAAAAAATAATGCACCAAAAACTAGTCTCTTTACCCATCCAAGCATCATTGGCGAGCTAAGAAGCACAGACACCTACACGGGACACGGATACGACACTGACACGTTATATTTTATAAATCAAAGACATGACACGTTGGGGACACGTAAAATAAAATAATAATCTATATTTTTTTGATTGATGAATACTTCTATTTCATGATAAATATGAAATAAAAATATATATTTTTTAAATCTTATACAAAAAAACAATCATAGAAAGAAAAGGAATATGTATTCATATAAGGATAATGATATTGATGCCACTTTCAAAAAGAACAAACATATAATATCAATGACACTCAATGACAAAAAGTATATCATTTTCAAAATTCTATGACTACGTTGTCTTTATTATTTTCATTTTCATCACCATCATCAGTAAAAACAACACTTTAACTCTAGCTCATCCAATGAGAGTTGAGCAATTTCTAACTCTCCAATATCATCGAGTGAATCAAATGCATTTCCACAAATATCCTGCATCTCACTCTCCCCTTGCGAGTATTGTGGATTTCTCCTTAAAAGTAGGCGAAGATTATTATGAATGAAAACCAAATCTTCAGCACGTTTTGTAGTCATTTTATTCCTTCTCAATGAATGGATAAAGGAGTAAGTACTCCAATTTCTCTCACAACATGATGATGAAGATAGTTGCACAAGTAGCTTTAAAGCTAAAGATTGAAATAAATGCGCACTTGGGCCATAAACAACCCATCAACTTTTTGGATACATACTATAACAATCACTAATATAATCAATATCTGCAAATTGATTTGTCATTGACGAAAAATTAGCAAATTCCATGTTAGCCTTAGCTCGATCTTCCGGATTAGGAAATTGCATTTTAATACACTTCATCATTCCTTGAGAAATTTCTAAGTCTTTGTGTGGAGGAACTCTATTTGGCCCTTCACTAAGCTATTGATCGCTATAATACCTTACAAATTTAATAACAAAAAATAAATTGTTAGAGGTAAATATAATTTTATTTAATAAATGTACAATACTACAACTTGATAATACAAAAGTAATAAATTATAATATTTTAATTACCGATGATTTAGAAAATGAGCCATGCAATGAAATGGAGTGTTGTTTTTGCTCCATCGATCAATAAAAATGTTGTGCACTATATCATAAAATGTGAATAATTCTTCCATCTGCTTTTTTTTATACTTATATATTGCAATCTTCACTTTTTCAATCATAATATCCCATATGTCATAAACTAAGTGAAGACAAAGCTTATCCGTGTCACAAGCCCTAAGCATGTCATATATAGGAGCAGTAAATGAAAGTACATAATCAATTTTATTCCACCAAATGTCATCCAAGAGTAACTCCTTCATATGTTTAACTTTCCCCACATCATCTTCTCTATACGTTGTCTATTCTTCATTGATAACTAATATTTGAAGTGCCGTCTTAATGAGTTTAAATCTTTTTAGCATAACAATAATTGAAACAAAATGAGTAGTTGCCACCGAAAGCAATTTCAAAGGAATAAAATCATTAAATATAGACAATCACATTTAGTGATTTATGATAAAATTCTTAATAAACAAACAATCATTAAAAATTTATATGATCCAAGAATACTCATCAAATGTCACCTAATTGTTCTCCAAATTTTTTGCAGCAGAAATATTTTGCAAGGCAAAATTAAGTGTATGTACTACACATGGAGTACAAAAGATGTGAGGATAAAGTTGATAAATTAATGCTCCAACACCTGCACAATTCTTTACATTATCAGTTATAACTTGAACAACATTGTCGAGACCTACCTCCTCAATGACTTCCTTCATCAAATTAAAGAAAAAGTATTTATCCTTAATTTCTCCCAAACAATCAACTGCCTTAAGAAACATAGAACCACCTTCAGTAACAGCCATAAAGTTAATTAATGGCCTTCTTTGAGAGTCATTTCAACCATCACTCGCAATACTCACTCCCTTTTTCTTCCATGTTCCTTTAATAAGTTGTAATAACTTTTCAATATTAGCTTTCCCCTATTGAAATAATGTAATTCTCAACATATTATATTCCGGTGGCAAATAGCCCACAAGTAAGTTATTAGCCGCAAATGTATAAGAACTCACATAATATAGATTTCTTACTAAGTGAAATGGCAAACTGACAGAGTAAATCATTATAGCAATCTCCGCATGCAATTGAAGACGTGTCGTACTATCGAAAGCTTTAGAAATAAGATTAGAAGATGTACCTCCACTTGCATTTGTCTTTCTTCTCTTTACTTCACACACTCCTGGAATAAAGCTAGTCGTTGAAGATTGGGATTGCAAAAATCCTACACTGTCCAATGATACTTGGTTGGACAATTGGACCTTTTTAGGTGCATTATTTAATGCTCTTGCCTTTGCATCATCTTCTAATTTTTGCATTTTTGCCATATCATTTGATGTCACCTTTTTGCAAGCACTAATCTCCAAATCATGTATTTTTAATAAATGAGCACGAACCCTTGTGTAGGAACTTTTCTTCATTTGATGGCAAAAGTTACATTGCCAAGATATATTTCCACCTCGTTCATTCAATTTGTCATATCTTGTAACATACATCCACAAGGGTTTATTATTATCTTCTTTGTTACAAGATGAATGTAAACTAGTGCCAAACTCAAAAGATGACATACTAGCAACCTATGAAATTAACAAACAAATAATTAACATAGTATTTTTTTAAAAAACTA
>JAODPA010017756.1:58868-78050 GCA_025585075.1 Nepenthes mirabilis
GAAAAAAAGGAAAAAAAAAGAAAGAGAAAAAAAAGAGAACACAACAGACAAAATCTAGCCAATAGAAGATTCTTATCACAAGGCAGTCTCATACAAGCGGGTCAGATCACCTTCAGATTATGTTTACCATGAATGGGGCGATTCAACGTTTTCTTGTCTGTTAGGTTGGTCAATCAGAATTCGAGAATACTTGGATTGCACGTGAGACACGCCACCAGTTTGCCCTAGATATATTACAACTCTATCAGAGTCCGTAGAATTGTACATCTCCAAGCCCAAGTCCTATTCCTTTAAGGCAATATTAGTGGCTTAGTACGATTTCGGTTCCCCTCCCACGTGTCTATCAACATTGGTGGCCGGTTGCACTGCTGCTCGACTTACAGTTGGAAGTTCACTACCGAAGTTTTAACTCGACGGGGTCGTGTTCTAGTCATCCAGGAGTATTGATGCGAACATCCAAACTATACCAAATTAGAGAAGATTTACTTTGATTCCCTTTGATTTTATTTTATTTGAAAATTTACGATTTCATTTGCTTTATTGTACTGCGATTTTATTTGATTTATTTTTATTTGATTGAGATTTTCTTTTATTTTAAGAACTTAAGTCATATTTACTTAATAAGTTATATTTCTTTCCAACTTAGTTTAGGATTCGGATTTTCTATGTAAGGACCCTCCTTCTATTGTTTAAGATATGGATGAATGCTTGAGAAATTGAACGCAATTTGAGTATTGTGATTTCCTTCCCCCTCACTCCATTGGTTTCTTCTCTTTCTTATCTCCAGCTCTCGGATCTCTATTTTTATCTCCACAACACTGTCTCTCTTCCCTTCTGTCCCTACCTTCCCCTCCCTACATCACCTTGGGGTTGACTTTTGGTAAGTATGAATGGCCTACTGTTCTTCCCATCATTGCCCCCTAATAAAATTGTTCATCTTGGTTGGCAATGTGAATAGGAATCAATGATTCCAGCTGTAGCCAAATCATTAAATCCAACTTCCTTTTCTGGTACTCATAGGACTCATGAGATGAAATGAAGTATCTGAATTCTTTGTGCTTCATCAACACGAAGTTAGGATGGCAAATATTGTCACAATGGTAAGGTTGTTCTATTATAACCTAATCTTTACAAATCATAGATGAAATTTCGGCTAATACGTATCATATTGGCTAATATGTATCCCTGATACTAATATTTATCGATATTGTGACAATATCGCCAAATGTTTTTGTATTGGCCAATATAGCCCTGTTAACTTATGATTTTTACAAATTTTTTTCGTCTAGTATGTCTAATACTAATACGTATTATCTGATACTTTAAATATCGATATGACCGT
Source organism: Nepenthes mirabilis (assembly GCA_025585075.1). Classification (NCBI taxonomy): domain Eukaryota; kingdom Viridiplantae; phylum Streptophyta; class Magnoliopsida; order Caryophyllales; family Nepenthaceae; genus Nepenthes; species Nepenthes mirabilis. The sequence goes on from JAODPA010017756.1 coordinate 60,211, forward strand.
GACCAATGCTAACACCGATATTTTCATCCATGTCACATATTCAAACCACCGAAATAGTCATTCTGCAATGCGGGATAAAAATACATACATCTGACCGTACCTAAAAGCCACTAACTTTTTTAGTAGTAATATCAATACGAATCAAATGTTTTTTGTGATTTCCATGATATGAGAATCTCGTCCACTATAACACCATCATCAGCATGAAGTTAAGACTTGGAATACTAAAATAATGCTGTATGAAAAGTTCAACAGTTCCTGAGGATGTTATCACAATCATCAATTGCACATATAGCATAGAGCAGAAAAATCAAGTTCATGCATGATGAAGGTTATCAAGGTAAAGTCCTCATCTATTCCATATTACAGAAGTGGTAAGGTCTGATAGCTTGGATTCATGGTTAGCATTCCAAGTTGCCCAACCAACCATTTGGGTACGAAGTTTAAGAAAGAACCTGGGTCCATCATGACAAGTAGGGGCTGGCGGACATCCCCATTCTTCAGGATACCTCTCCGTAGAATAAAGACGTCGTACTTGGAGGGAGGCAGTCAAATCAGAGCAAAAACAATCTTAAGTTCAAATATGTTAACATGATACTCCTACTTTCCTCATCCTCATCCCTAGGATTAGCAGACTTCTCTGGTAATAAATCTAATAAGCAGCATAATCCACCTTTTGCTCTAGCATAAAGGTACAAATGGGCATCTCCCATCACTTTGTCCTCATTCTCAGCAGATGTGACAATCTTATGGAAATTTTTTGATTAACTTTCCTTCAGGGGTAGTAGCAGGAATTCCAGCAGATGGGGATTAGTGTGAAAAAGGTTTTCTGCAGGTTGATTTGTTTCATTATTGTAAATGTATGTATCGATAATTCTCTTTTTAGGGGAAAGGGGTGAAGAAAGGAATTCTCTAATAAAGATGACAGATAAACATCAACAACTCCAAATCGGAACAGTTTCTCCCCATTTTGTAAGTAGAATAAGCAAATCCTCTCCGTTTCGGTGTAGAGTGGTGGCTTGAGTAGCGATCCGGAAATGAAGCCAAAGCCAATACATCATGAAATCGTACAATAAGAACATTGTTTTAGCTGGATTTTGGCCATGCCTTGCAGCTTGACTATGGTATGGAACTGCACGAGGTGTTGTAACTCACTCAACAATCTGGACATAAGGTCAATTGGCTACTGAGTGTATAGTTTGCCAATTCCTTGTCATAGGCCTCCATAACTTTGTGGAAGAAAACTACCGAAACAACAGGAAGAATCTCTTCACACATACCCCAAAAATCTCTTTTAAAAAAAAAAATCCAAAAAATCTCATCACATCAATGGCGAATGGATACAAACTACAGTGCATCTTCTTTACAGATATGGTTTTAATCATAATTAAACACTAAAATAAATGTTGCATCAATGATATTTTCCAAAGAATACCGCATGAATGAAATATACGACCATTGACCCATGTATCAATGAAAATTTCAAGAAAGCATGCTATGAACCAGCCAAATCACCAGAGCACTAAAATCCAAAGTGGAAAATAAAGATAAGATATAAGTGCTTTTACACCAAGTATCACCTAAGTAGTATTTCATTATATATAAAAGAAAATGTTTTCTACCTCCAATGAGCATCCATTATCTTCATCAATTTCAAATAGAGAGGAGTAATAAGCAGGATCATAAATAGAGCCACCTATTGGATCTTCATAATCTGATGATTGTCTCACTATTGCAGGAGTTGCAGGATTTAAAAAGCTGTTTCTTGAATCAAAATCTGCTTCTCGAGAAGCAGTACTTTGTACATGAGAAACCCCCAATCTGTACATCTGAACCCACAATAATGAGGATGACAACCTCACTAAAAATCCAACAATTTGCATTGAAAGAGCGAGCTTCAAAGAAAAGATAAAGAATACTCCATAATCCTCATATGAGATGTGCCTGCATAGAGATATAGCAACATTATGAGCCTGTTCAGTTGAGGAAAAATTAAGGTGTTTTTGAGAAATATTTTCTAGAAAATAGAAAATTATAATATATGTGTGTATATATATATATATGTTCATATCTATTTGTTTTACATTTGCTTTGAATTGAAATTTGAAAACCTCATAAAAAACCAAAATGAAGTTTTCTAGATTTTTTCACTTGCCATGAAAAAATATTTATGATAATTTTCTATATCTAACTTACACATCAATCTTTTAAGAATTCATAATTATGGAAACAATATTCTAAAATATTATAAATATTAAAATATTTCCAATTTGAAGCAATATTCACAATGAATAATGGCATTTTGATTTAATCATATAATCAATTTTGTTTATAATTGTTTTCTTTTTCCATTAGAGGTATGGATCAATTTGGTTGCAAAAACATTTTTAAATGTTGGGCAATACAGTTATATCACTTCATATGAATGCCAAAAATGTGGTACTTATATGAATATTCACATTGTTGTCTAACATTTCTATAACCCATTTAATAAGTATTAAACTAATTATACTATGATAATTAAAGGATCCTAGTTATTTAATACATAATTTGTTATCAATAGTCACACTTGATAAGTAAGGCTAAATCTAAGAAGCACCAACACGTCTTGTTGTCGTATGTCACATTTATGTCCTGCATTGATGTATGTGCTTCTTAATTATAATAAATTCAGTTATTAGTTATATTTAACTTATTAATTTGGCAAGCTTGAAATAAGGTTCAAGCTTAATGAGGTAAGATTAGATGAACTGAGCTCACACTTTTCACTGAGTCATAATTACTAGTTTACTATCTAGTATGTGTAGAATAGTACGCGATTTGTAGATTAATGTCATTTTATATAAGATATTATAATTAAGAGTCACATTTATTATGCGGTACTCTAACACACAGTATATAGGGCTTTTGCTAATTCAATAACTATCAATTAAGCAATCACAAATTGAGTTCGATAAGTAAGCTTATCATAAATGATTATACCAAGTATCTAAAATTGCTCATCACCTAAACAAGCTCAATAAATATATTTAATTCAACTTATTAAGCTTATTGGGAGTTGAACTTAAGCAAGCTTCAACAAATATTTTCGAGCTAACCCCTAAATAAATTTGTTTGATTAACAATTCTAATTATATGCTGAATGACTGATACTTTGCTAACAATTATTAGTAAATATTGATAAATTGAAAATGTGCACATATCTCAAAAAATAGAAATGTATTCCTGGAAAACAATCAAAATGAAAAAGTGAAAAGGATAAATAAAACTAAAAAATGAAAAACTGGTAATTGTTTTTCTAATTAAAAGGGCCTATAAGTTTTCACATTTTTTATCTAGCAGAACTAATAAAGAAATCAAAATTCAATAATTTATACATAGGGAATGAAATCAACATAGCCATATATGTACACGAAATTCCAGAAAGAGTTCCACATCTATGGCTATTGTTATTGTTTGATTTTTGGTCCAACCCAGCCGTATGTGTGGACACGGCCACAACGAACAAAGGGGCAGGACTTGCACTTCAAAAAAAAGTGTCTTAGGCCCTGAAAGACTTCGCTATCGCCCCTCAGTCCAAGACGGACACGAAGCTGAGTAACAATCTCGCGTGGGTAAGAAGAAAGCGTCAAAGCTAGGCACTTCATTCAAAAAGGTGCAGAACGGTGTAGGAGTTCCTAAAGGCGTAGGGTTAAGGATCCAGATACCACGACAAGGTCCCGACAATAGAATATCCAATGTTCCAACAAATTAAGCTAGATCTTTGCCCATAGAATGGATTTATTTACCTCGTAGCGTCATAGAGTAGACGTCTTATCAGTCTTCGAAGGAAAGATAGTTGGTGGGCATTAAAGCCCTGCCCCCTCTTAGGTTACCACAAAGACCTTGATTTTCAGCTTGACTTGACCACAAAATCAAATCTGAACCTCCATTCCGGCTTTTGATAAAAAAATCCATCTAAAGAGATCTTTCTCAATCAACACTAAGCATGCCAAATATTCATCAAGCTGAAGCTGAGCTCAAGCAACTATTTAAGTTCTAATAGCTCAGCCAAAGTTCGCCCTTTCATTAGCCAAAGAGAATCTAGCCTGGATGCAGGCCTTTATGAATTTTTCAAAAAATTTTGATAAGGTTTATAACAATACTTTATTAAAAAATATAATGTATATGATATGAATTACGAAGAGGATTCAATATCAATCCCCTTTTCACACAACCGTCACTCAACTAAGCAATTCAATTCAACAAAATGCACCGCAACAATTAGAATTCACCCAAAGACGTTACAATCGTACGATAAGAATTTATTTGAGTAAGATAGAAACTAATCAAAACTAAAGAGGAATTACAGGATTGACTCTTAATCGACCCAAGCAAATCCCATAACGGATTATGAGAACGCCAAATGGTATCACATTGTTGATTCACAGGCTCCAAAAGCGGCCAAAGTTTCTCCATGATTCTCCAAAGATAATTGATCAGATTCCCTAATGAACCTATGAGTGAGCTTATACAATTTCAGAAATTCTGATGTCACTTCTAATTATTTAGTTACCTTCATGAAAGTTAATTGGCATTCTTACCATGACATGTTCAGATCAAGAAAGGATTAACTAACAAATGTGAAATAGGCCCTTATCACAAAAGGGATCACCGGCCGACTAAAGTCCTCTCATCTATCCCCCAATTCAAATGCTCTTCCAAAGGACCCGATCCTCATCGGTATATGAGTGATGCATTTAAAACCTTAGAAATAGAATTACAACTACTATTACATATTTAATAGTGCATAGGATACAAAGCTAATAAAGAATTTTGTATTAAGCTTTACTACCATACTAATCAAAATGTGTTAGCAACAGTCTTACATGTTTGGTAACAAATCCAACCAAAATAGGTTAGATTGGTCCGAATTTTCATTTAATAAGGCCCATCTTTCAATTTTAGCACACTTTCTCATCTTTATTTAGTGAGATCCGCCTCAAATTTGTAAAGAACATTGAACTGAATTCTCTTTTCATCAAATCATATCAAACAAAAATTAAATCATATCAAACAAAAATTGACTAAGAAAGTTGATTAGAATGAATCTTATTGATGAAATTCAATTCAACTAAGTTGAATTCCAGATAGAAATTATGCCAAGCAAAGTATTAAGAAGCTTATTATGATACACTTTATATTGGTTCATGATGATTTCTAGCCCGGTAAAGTTCGAGGAAGTATAATGTTGGTAAGTGCATTTTTAGATTATCAGGCAGGAAAGCAACGGTAGAGATTTGAGAACAAGGAGAAAACGGATAGAGTTATTATCTTCATGGTTTTGGAGTGGGCTTTATCCCTCTTATCCTAATCTACTATTAGAGTTTGCTCATAGTATGACATGTTAATGTTTCAGTTTTTCATTTTGGTGTTTGCTGTTGTATTTTGTAGATGCCAACTTGACATCTTGCAGTCTTTTGATAAAATTTTCCCTTACTCGCTGATCAAAAAGAACCCATGATACACTCTTTCATCAAGCATTAAGTAAAAAATTAGTTAACCTAATAAATAGGTAAACACATATAAAATGATACTGAGTAATTAGCAAATTCTAAACATGAAAGTAAAGAAGCTCAAGTATATTAAAGCTCAACTTGTTATTAAACAAGTTGAATTTGTTGTCATAGTTGTTCATTTCAAAGATTGGAAATGAAATTGCATCAAGCTCATGCAAGACTGTCGCAGTCACTAGATCATACTTGTTCACTGACATCCTACATACAACTTCAAGGCAACATGACAAAAACAAGTATAGAACCATTGCTAACTTATCAAAAGAAGAAGGAAAATAAGCATGTATAATCATTATGAAGTTGTATCGTCTTTGAACCCAAAAACAAATCATTCCAGAGGCATTTATTAATTATTCCAAGAATCTGTTCAGTTGATCCCCTAGTCAAAATTGTATAATTATCTTTGTTGATAAAAAAAAGTATTATTCATACACTCCCTTGTACCGCAATTGCAAATTTTAGTGTGGAGAGAGAGAGATGAGAGAGTAAAAAATTACAACAGGGTGGAATCCACCACTACTTTTAGCAATTTCAGTACAAGTGGGTGTACAATTCTCATTGAGTAAATATCTATTATAAGTAATTAGAAGTTGTCCTGCGCAAGACAACCGCAACAGGTAAAACGAAATATTCAAATCTGTAGATACCTGAGATTGAGGTAATAGTAATAGTGAAAATCAAATGCTTCAAAGACTGAGGTTTAGCCTTGTAAGTTGTAGTTCAAAGTTTTGTCGAAGGAAAACTTCATAAGCAATAATATTAAAAATTTGAGATAGTACATCCCTTTACATATTGATAAACTGTCTTATTCATTCCAGTAGGACACAACTACCAAAATCATTCCAGGACTCACTTGGAAAATAAGAAAAACTTGTCACTAGGCAAAACTCTTAAGTAAAACAAACTCCTATTTGGACTTCTACTAACTCTAAATTTCAGAAAAGAATGCACCATAATGGCTTCATCCTTATAACTAAAATAGCCTTTAAAATTAAAATATTAAAATTTCCTTCCTCCCCTTATTTCATTAGTCCCAACAAAAGGTTTCAAACTTTGACTTTCAAGTACTTTTTTGAGGGTCCTATGATGAATGAAAACACCAGCAGCAAATGGTTAGGCATATTATCACATCGTTGGAAAGTTTACAATCCATAGACAAACTGAGAAGTCCTTAGGTTCAGAAGTGGCAGTTGCATACAGAACTCTTCTTCCGTCAGCAGTATACAACGGTTTTTCACCATGTGACTTTTGCATCCATGTGAAGTTTGGATTGATTTGATTCCCTCACTTGCAAGTTTTCTTCAAATCTTGCTTACTCTATGTCAAAATCTTCCTTCTTTTTTTTTGATAAAAAGTCTATATTTAATTAAGACCTTTTCCACCAACACATGCTATCGCGCGTGGTATTGTGTGAAGGTTTTTAGCACGGTACAACCTTCAATATTGGACTTTAGCAGTGGTAGCACTTCTTCTTTCCTCACCCTAGCCCATGGTTGAGAATTTGACCTGCCTTCCTTTTCCCCTATTGTCTTGTTTAGTTTTAAAATCTCACTTCTTTAGTGCCAAAAAAGAAAAGGGTCTGTTCAGCAGTGTATTACTCCAGCTGGGAAGGAACAAATTTGTTTTCATTGAGGTGAAATCTAAAGTTTGGCATTTTCCATAGCAATGCACCAAGGAAGTGTTCTGAACCTTGGTTCATATTGATGACTTCACATGGTAGTGCAAATGCAAGAATGAGGCTTGTGCCTGCTGTAAAGACCGAAGGCAGTATTTCTTCAAAATGGGTTACAAAGAACAAATCATATGCCATGAATTTATGGTTCTTGGTGATGGTTGATTAGCAAAAGCATTATCCTCAATGAAGCCAATCATCAAAACTAGGTTAATCTCATATCACCATCATATTTGCTGGTATACTAAGTTGATAAACAATAAAAAGTCTTTAAATTTTAAACATGTGGCTGAGAACCCAAGGTGTGGAGGAAGGAGGAGTTCCAAGGTTTAGGTTGCTTCTTTCTTGCCAAAATATTGAAGAATAGCCTGATGAAGTGATACATTAGAGAATTTGGTGATTTGGCCTACAAGAGATATTGGCACTCGATGTATGATGCATGCTAACTCACAAAGAGGAGAAGGAAGAACTTCTGCCCAAAGATACAGAAAGGAAACTGCAGATTTTTCAGCACGTCAAGGAACTTTTGTTGAAAGAAGTTTCTTAGACACCGCTGCATCCAAAGATCTAACATGTATTGTCCCAGCTATCATGAAGCCTTCTCTCTAACTTATCAGTCAGCAGAGCATTAGAGCTGGTTGGTCTAGAGTGAAAAACCGAGGGTTTAGACCCACTTAATCCACATGCCTAGAGTAAGATTACCACACCACAAGTTAATTAAAAGCTTACGAAAATATAAATGATACAAAATCTTGTTGACAAAGGAAAAACTTTTTAATCAATCAGTTCAAGAAAAAAATCCTCCTCGATTCTTTAGCCATTGAAAAGAAAATCCAATAAGAAAATCAACTTCCAACTCATGTGGTAAGGGCACACTACACTGCCTGGCTAACTCCCCTGACATGTGGCCCCCACCGAATAACCCACTTTGGATTAGTTCTCAAAGCCATGGTCCAGGCTTCTTGAATCTTCCTTCTCCGTCTCAAGAATTTCCAAACCACTGGAACTAGCGTCCTTGCCACCAACAAAAATCTGAACGTTTATAGGCTCGGATTGTGTATAAAGGTCATGAGTGAGATATTTTCAAATGCGTAGAATCATGAATAGATGAAAATCACTTTAAGTGATTGGTGACTCTCCAAAAGGCAATACTATCTATGAGCCTTGACGATATGTGCCACATCTTAAGAAGTTACGTTTCGGTTAATAAGTAAATTTCTTGACCAAATCAATTTCAAAGAAGTGGACAATAGGCATTGATTAACCATTGATCTGTCAAAGTAGTTATGAAGATGTGCAAAGTGTTGATAACTGTAATTCGCTTGAGCAACAATCACGCAAACATTGTGTGAAGCATCCTTCTCCATTTTTGCTCAAGCAAAAATTCAAGCAAACCTAGAGCAAAATTCTCTGCTCACTTTTCAATTGAGCCAAATAATGAGCAAACGTCATATGGAAAATTATCACACCGTGATGCTTAAGCCAACATCAAGAAGACTTCAAGTGAAATCAATTCTAATGAAGAGATGACTCAAGATACAAGTCTGTCACGAACTTTGCAACATGCTTAAACCAGCCTAACAAAGAGAATTTGAGAATCCTAATATGGTTCTTAGGGAGCTTGGAAAACGATGGTGTTACTCTATCTAGTGTATCTAGAAATGAAATGTCCACCTTAGCTCAGTCACTTCTCTCTTCTTAGCTTCCTCGCCGCCTTTTGAGAGTTAATGAAGGGTTTAGTCTCAGAAAAGCTGAATGTCTTCTGGTCTCACTCGTCCAAGCATTATAGCTGATTTGACATGAGCCTGCTCTGACTCTTGTAGCCGACTGGATATTAACTAGCTCCCTTATCCATAGTAATGGTGGTTAGCCAATAAAATGTAGGCGCTTATAAGTGTAGAGAAGCTAGAAAGAAAAGTTAAGGTCAGTAGGCAAAACAAGGAGTCTGGAAACCCTATTATAGTCTTTGAAATATAGATCCTCTTATATGAGTCAGAAAGTGAAAGAGAGAAGCTAGAGTTAGATCCGTGCCTATGATTAGTCTTTAATCTATAATCAGCCTCTATGAGTGGGTTATTACTAAATCGATTGTTTGATGACCCTCAGGCGAATTTAGTAACCTACTTTAGTTTCAATAAGCTGAGGGTACGATCGATAAACAGGATTACTAATTATGATGATAGGAACTTCAATCTTAGGTTTTTCTGTGTACCCAAAGAAAGGCCTTACAAGGCTTAGATCTTCAGTTGCTTACTCTTTTTTCTATGACCAAGGAAAAGTAAATGTTTCCATTGAATCTTTGAGTTTGGTCAGAAATTGCATAGAGGTTTTACCCAGTTACTTATCAAAAAGTTATCCTTTGGTTCTCAAGTGTTGTCCGGCAATCATTTCAACTGCCATGAATGGGCTGGCAGAAGGCTTGGTCCCAGCAAAATAAAGTAGTTAAATAGTGTTCAGGCCTACACTTATTTAAGCTCAGACCTGTGTAAGAACCAAGCTGAACAGCATGTCTTGACACCAAACTGATCAGTTTTGGAACCAATACAGGTTAAATCAGCACTAGGACTAATCAAGAAACGAATTAAGTACTAGGTCTGATCCAAGGCAGCCTATCTTCTGCATCAGGGCTTTCACCCGGTCTAGAATCCACACTGACCCACTTCAGCATTTTATTAGACCCTATCAGAGACAAATATCTCACATGCTTTGGTTCGGAAAGGTGAATAAGAATTCTTTAAGTTCTTTCATAGAATAACAAATGTTCATTAGAGATATTGCAACATTGGTGCCCTTAAATTTTGGCGACAGAATATTCAAGCACAAGATGGATATCAAAAGCGAAGTTTATTGCCTTCACAGAAACTATTTTCTGCTGCAAATTAATTTCATCACAGTGGCGTTGGGTTACCTTCAGAATGAAAATTGAATACATGGAATACAAATTCAATACCGGCAACGAAATAGAATGGGAGGTCAGATTTAATGCAGAAATCCTACCAAAAGAGTGACTATTTCAGATATCATCGGTCAGTGTCCAAAAAACAGGATAATGGATGAACACACTAATTCGATAATCAAAGCAAGTTGCATGAAGTACAAAAGTGCTTCAAGGGAGAGAAAACCTTTCCAAATGAAAGGTAAATTTATAAGATGGGTATTAGGTCAGTCATGCTAAGTAGCAAGATGCTAGGCAATGGAAATAATTAAGATGCTTTTTATCGGGTAAGAATTGTATTAAAAAAACACCAAAGCAGTGTCACCGAAGTACAGAAGAATACAATCTCATTGACTTACAAAAACAAACCAAAATAGTATAGCAGCCTTGGTGCACCACCCCACGGCATATCAAAGCAAGCCATGATAACAAAATTAATTTCTATTACAATTCAAGTTTCACTCAAGCCTTTAAGTTATTCTTGCAGCTAGATACCTGAGGCTCCACCAACCACCTAGCCTGTCTCGGAAAAGCTGTCTTCTTTTATTTACCACTAAAGACAACCCTGAAGTTACTAAATCCAATCATGTCCTGCAATACTAACAAAAGCACAACAAAATTAATTTCTATTATAATTCAAGTTTCAATCAAGCCTCAAGTTATTCTTGCAGCTACACACCTGAAGCCTCTCAAACCGCCTAGCCTTTGTCTTTGAAAAGCTGTCTTCTTTTATTTACCACTAAAGACAACCCTAAAGTTTATCAAATCCCATCATGTCCTGCAACACTACCTGAGTTACCTTTCTTGATCCTCAAAAAGAGTACCATGCTCTCCATCAAAAACTGCCTTTATCTGACTAACAACATCAAAATTTTTGTTTGCCCCATGTCCTGAAAGATTTTGCAAGCCCGCTGTATGCCAACACTTCCCATGCCCTAGAAATAGAGTGATATTCCACCCCATTATTTGAACACAACATACGAGGGATCATATGCTATGGGGTCTCACAAACATACTCCAAATCCACTTAAAATCTCTTGATCAAAAACCCTCTTCAAAATCAAAGCCATTTTCTCGTCCAAATTGCTACATTCCTTGCCATCAGTATCAGCAAGACCTAATGTAGTATCACACTCTCCAAATTGAGGAAGTACTGTATCATGTGAATCCATCTCATACAAATTAAAGGGAAAAGCCATAGCATCTTCTATAGGCAAGGAAAGAGTAGACTGAACCCATTGATGCAACAGGAATCTTATGCCTTGCAACAAGATAAGCAAACTGAAGCCCATGACACTTCTTCACAGCCTTGGCAACAATAAATTGAGAAAAAGAGACAACACTCCCCGAATTAAAATCACTGCAGAACCAGCATATATTTGACTCACTGAAGACCTATTCCCAACAAGAGAGGACATGGAAGCAAAGCAGGATCAATCTAAAGAAATCAAAACTTCTACAATAAACTGATGAGGATAGAAAACCACAACAGCCAAATAGCACATCATTGTGGAACATTCATCAAAAGATATACAATAACTGCTGAACTCTGTCCAATGCCAGTCCCTAAGAGAGCCTGAAAGGTAAACTGCCAACCCATCATGCAATGAGCAGTCCTGCATGGCAGGACCAAACATAATAGTAAAATAAAACCTACACTCCACCCTATCAACCATCTTCTGAGCATAAGAACCCTTACAACCTCAGAAAAGCTGCAATTGGAACTTCCATTACCAACAAAATACTAACTCAAAGTAGCAGGAAAAGAATCCAAAAGAGCTCTTAACACCCTGGGGCACAAAACAAAATGCCCACAAACAAAACCCATAGGGATGAACATAGAGAACTTAACTCTAGCATAACAAAGAAAATTTTCCACGAGCTATCACAAAGATTATTCCCAAACATCACATCAAGCAATGTTCTAGCAAACCCCTTTTATTTGTCAAGCACTAACAAAATCTCTTTCACCCAACAAATCCAACAAGCAACATAGAAAAACACCCAAGGACAATATGTGCACTTCTTCCCCATAAACATCACTATTTTTTTCTGCTATTTAAACCTTTCCCAACTCAAAATGAAGTGCTTCTTATCTCTGCAAAGAAACAAGTCTGTTTAAAAAAGACATACAAAAGTGTGAGATGAAAATGACAGGTAGAAAGAAAGAAGAGTGAGAATGGGAGAGACAAAGGGAGATAGAAGGGGGACAAGCACATTGAACAAAGAAAGTGTCGAGCAACAACTAAAAGCCAAATGAGAGACAAGAGCAGACACAGATAAGAGTGTAACAGAGAGAGAGAGAGAGAGAGGGAGAGAGAGATGATTAAATAACCAAATGTGCCTTTTTTGGCACCTGCCAAATAGGCACCACCAAGAAAACTATGAGTTGGCTCTGGTGTTTCCCACTCCAAGAATGCTTAGACAATGTGATTCCTTGGCTTCTTTTGTTGGTTCTTGTTATGGAAGTTCTCAGCTGAGTAGGGTTTATAGATGGTTTTCTGGTTGGAAAAAGTAGGGAGCAGGCATGCCTCATGATCTTATTTTGCCTATGCCTACACACTGAATATGCAGCACCTGCATTGATTCCTTGTCTTCTTTTGTTGGTTCTTGTTATGAAAGTTCTCAGCTGAGTAGGGTTTATGGATGGTTTTCTGGTTGGAAAGAGTGGAGAGCAGGCATGCCTCTGATCTTATTTTGTGTATGCCTACACACTGAATATGCGGCACCTGCATTGTGTTTTTCTTGTGCTAGATTTTAATCTTCAAAGGACAGAACTGCTGCCAGCAGGTGAAGGTTTTCATGTAGATAGTTTAAGAGTCTACACTTCGCTGCAACACAGGTTCTAACCAAAGAAACTATTCTGTCTTTCGACTCAGTAATGCAAAGCGTTGTGGGCTTCTGTGATAGGAAAATTTAAGCAAAGAATATCACTTTGGAAATAGAATAATTTGAAAAAATAGTGATTTGGAAAAGAAAGGCATGCATGTCCAAAGGTGGAAGAATCACTTATTGAAACTACACTGTGCATAGTTCCTACTTCCTCTCTTCACTTTGATGTCTTCAGTTGGACAAAAAACCAAAAATTGTCAGATAACTCTTGGTTGATGAATCTTCAAAGTTCTATTAATTAAATCCGGCTTTATCAAACTTCCAATTGTAAATGGTATATTTGGAGTTAAATAATTTCTTGTCTTCAATAATTCATTGTTAGGTGAGTGCTCATGGAGAATTATTTTAAAAGAATGCTTTCTTGAGACAGTTGATGAGTCGATTTATCCTCACTGCCATTCAGAAGGTATGCCAGTGTCCATGAATAATTGACTGATGGGGTGGGCATGGACACAAACTCAGGCCCTAATTAATTTTTATGCCACACTGGCTAATTGCACTTTTCAGGCGGAATAGATATATAACTAACATATTCATTTATTTATTTAAATAGAAAAGTCGCACATTTGTTTTCTCACTACGAAATGAATAAAAATGGAAAAAGAAAGTTACTATTTCCTTAGCATAAGACTGTCTACTTTTGATGAGCAAATGTGTTTCTCTGATAGTATATGGCTTGTATCCTTTATCTTCTTCTATATTCTTACTCGATTTTAAACAGTAAGCATCACGTCATCGATCTTTGAAAACTACTTATATTAATTTTTTAATCCATAAATAATTTAAATCCGTATGACTTAAAATTCAATTGTTTATTCCACCAACTTAAAACCCAAAACAAATATCAGGATACAAACCTGCAAATAAAATACCGTTAAATAGCGCAAAATAATATAATATTCAAATCATATAACCCAAACACCACACCTCCAAGTGGCTCCAAAAACGACAATTACCTGACTTCGAAATATATGTAATGAAAAAGCATCTTACTAGTGTCAGAGTATCAAAACTAATTTCCAAAATTCAAAAATCAAACCTAATCATCATCATCTTCTGGATACAACAATAACTAAAATAACTAAAGGTTAAAAGATTAATATCCCGAAACATTAATTTACAACAAAACATTATATCGATTACAACCCCCCTAAGCTAACATCCAAATAGCAAATCTCTCGATCCAAAACTCCTGCAAGTAATTCAATCCCCTAATCTAAAATGATTAACAAAATAAAAGTAAGAGTAAACCAATTACTCAACAAAGCATATATAACTTTTATATGTGGACAAATATCGAAGAAACATATTGGATAATGATATGATCTGAAATTAAAAAAGCCAATAACATCGTCTCGCACAACATATCATGCATAATCTAAAACTGATGTTCAATTATATCGAACTGTACAAATACATAATCATTCTTAAATCTGTAATTTCGATGTCAAACTAGCCAAACCATGCAAATATATAAAATAAATTCAAATTATGATAATACACGAAAAAGTAACCAATGATAGATCATGATCTCACCAAGAAAAGTCAAATATCAAAACTCCATTTATGATTACTTTCACATAATTAAAGACCATATGCTACTATTTAATACTCATAAGTGGATTATCTACATATAACCCTATAGACGAGCTGAACGCCACTTTTCTAATAGGTTCAACCTTTGAATTACTTATAATATACTAGGACATATCCAAATATATTCAGTCAATCATCTACAATGGTCAATACTTGGTTAAACAAAAAACTCTACTCAAATATAAATATATTCTTAAATTTTCTAATACCGAAGAAAATACACTTATCATCAAACTTATATTGAGTTTTCCTTCATATTTCTTTAAATATATAACATACAGTAAAACATGAATATGCAAAAACAAGGAAATAGATAATAGGGGATATGCAGAAGCATAATGTATGTTTTATAAGATTTTAGGAACTGTTATGCATAAATAATGCAGGAAAATTAAGGTAGTTCAAGTAATTCCATCAAATTCTTCCAATTATAAAACATGCATGAACAAGCGTTAATTTAGAACATGTAGAGGCGTATAACTCAAATTAAAGAAAACAATAATAGTAAATAGAATTTAAACAAAGGTGAGAATATTGTTGCAAAAAATCAGCATTTAAACATAAAGTGAATGAATTCAAAATATATATTTCATAAGATTTTCATAAAATGGGAAAAAAATCATATGCATACAAGGTAATATATTTTAATTACAAAAATAGCACATGTATGAGTATTTGAAATAATAAATATCCAAAGAGGTCAGAAAAGGGCAGCAATAAAGAAAAAAGTGCTTGAATGTACTAGCTTTACTTGGTTTTACAAAAAGATCTTTTGATTTCTTTTTAATTTCTCCTACTCCTTTCTCTCTCTTCTTCTCTCTCTTTTCCTCTTTTGCTGCTTCTCTTAAAAATTAGTTCACAATGATCTAAAATCAGCCAAGAGGCCGATTTATTAAAAACTAGCACATATGCGCTTATCAGGTACGGATCAGGCGCTAAACCACAATCCATACTGCGCACAAGCGCTGCTTGGGCACGTATTAGATACCAACATTCTATCCCAAATCCACACGTACACACATCAAGTGCTACCAATCTACCTAAAATATACACAAGCACCTAAAGGTGTTCCTCAGGCATGATTTTACAATCTAAAATATGCATATGCTGATCATTGTGCTCGTTGGCTTGTTTGTTTCACTTAGAGTCTTCAGTTGGATACTGTTTGGTTTACTAATCAAGAGACTCTTATTACATCCATAGGGATATGAGTGGTGCAATGTAACCCTACATCTCCACGTTGTAATGTATTAGATTAAAAAAAATAAATCTAAGTGCACAAAATAATCAAAATACATTCCATCCCCCATCTCTGTATCATTGCTTTAAGTCCACTTAGATTACGAGTTTGTCTAGTATATCATGATCACTTTCATCCCATCAGCAAACATAGTAACAAATATGAACTTGCCGGCTTGAATCTTGAAAAGAAAAGTTCCTTCTAGCTTTTAAGATATAACAGAACGCCTGCTCATGGTTCAGGTAGATTTATTAGACCAAATGATTCTTAAGAAGCAGATCAACAAATGCCTTCAAGTCCTGCCTTTTGATTGCTCCTGATAGCCTAAGTATTATTAATCCAACCCTATTTTCTGTTACTCCTACAGATAAGAATAACATGTTGGCAGTATCATGAAATAAGATCAACTAATTAACGTAAAAGAACACAAATAACCAAATTAAAAAGGCCAAAGACAAGCATAGTTGTAACATAAAAACAAAATAAATTAGTAGAAGGGGGGAAAAGGAGAACAGATGCACCATATCTCATAGGAGAATAGAATGAACCACGTGATGTCGAGCAATATTGCTGAGAAGAGCAAAAATGCATAAGCTCGGCCTAGGCTTTGGCTGCCGCTCTCAATGGCTACAAGTGCAAATAATGCAATGGCACAATTTATCAGCAACACCCCGTTGTATGCTGCTCCCAGAGATCCCACCAATGAGCATCCAATCTATTAATCAAAAAATTGAGAAATTAGTATTCCTTGGATAGCACTGGTCTTTTTCTCTACCTTTCACCCTCCTTATGGTCACACCAACTCTTTTTCCATGGATAAAGAGGGATAGTACTAATATCTCAATTCTCAAAACAGATAGATCAAATAAAGAATATAATATTATAGAACCCATGGATTCCAAATGGCACTATCAGCGAACTGTAATCACGTTTTCCAGTGCATGAGAACGCCAGAATAACACAATTACAATGAATAAATAATAATAACACACCTGCACGTAAATGAGGATCACAGCAAAGGACTGAAGCTTAACATAATCACGAAACCACGACCGTATTGGGATCTTCAGGGGAGAACAAAGCATCATATATCAAACACAAGGTTAATGCTCACCACCCCAGCAACCCGAAAACACCACACCCTACGTATCAATTCCTTGTTCAGCACTCTGAATTGCTGAAAGATCCAATGAATGATGAAGGGCCGTGATTAAGTGATAACACGGGGTGCGAAAGGCAGATGAGCATGACAGTGCTCTTAGTCTGCCAAGATTAAAATAACAGCAATTTGGATCGTACATCCATAATATGACGGACAAAAGCATATCACTCGTCGGTTTACCCTTTGCAAAGCATCTGGAAAAAAAAAAGGAAAAAAAATGCCCACTTATTTCCTGTTCACTTTCACTGATCAAAACCGCAAGGAAATAGGACGGAATTTCGGTCCAAACACAACTGATTATGGCAAGCGCGCTGCAATAGGATTGAAGTGTTAACACCAATTTTTGATTTTTGAGGGATTCTGTCAATGTGGATATAACTGAGCGGACCTAGGAATGATGGCGGGTGGTGAATGGTGATGTAAAGGGGGTGAAAGAAACGGCGATGGTGATAACACAGATATTTGCTGGCAGCATCGGTGGTGGAGGCTATGGCTGCGGCGATGATTATGCCGACGATGATTTGGCAAGTGTGAGGTTCGAAATTTCAATTTTGCTACGCGGCTTCTCTTTTCCGACTAGGGTGAGCGTGTTGGTTCAAATTCAATGAAAAGGAAACGAGGCGAGAAGTATTACACTCTGGATTGAAGTGAACTGCGGGGAGGAGCGGCCAGCGATTAGTGTATTCAAAAGGGCGACTGGAAGAGCTTTGTGAAGTAATTGCGGTATAGGGAAGCACATGGTAACATTTGGGGGAGTTATTATTTTGATTATTTATTTTTAAATTAAT
>JAODPA010017767.1:0-13161 GCA_025585075.1 Nepenthes mirabilis
TGGCAGGATTAGACAGACAAGTGCAGCAAGGATTTGAATATCAAATTTGTTATGGACAGCCACTTGGGATTAGGTATGGTTCTTGGTTATTTTTATGGTTTTATGATGCTTCCGCAGTTCATGGTATTATAGTAGGCTTCCGCACTTTGTTTTGATGTTTCACGGTTGAGGTTATTAGATGGCATCTCTCTAGATCTAATACAGTACGATCAGAATGCTGTATTGAAGCCATTAATAAAATGGCAGATTGTGAGATCCTGTGAAAAGTATGCTTAGCCTAATTAACCAAGTTGTAAAATGGTCTTTTGTCCAGTCATGGAGAAAACTCTGGACACTAATAAAGTTTTATTGACGAAGGGTTATCGAAGGAAAATAACCTGGTTCGTCTCAGTTTATGTATGATTTTGGCTAGCAAATATCGAATGCTTATTTGTTGCATGATGATGATGTGTATGAACGTAAGCATGTTCTTTTAAAAGCAGTCCGGTCATTTGCATTCTTAGGAAGACCAGTTATTGGCATCCTTGAAGAACTTTAGTTATTTGCATCATGGAAGAACTCCGGTTATTTGCTTATTTGCATGAGGTCTGGTTAATTGCATCTTTGGAGAAGTTTGGTATTTGCATATGTGAAGAACTTTGGTTAATTGCATTATTGAGTAACTTCAGCTATTTGAACTTCGGTCTATTGCTTTGATAAGAACTTTAAACTTTTGGAAGCTCATGATTTATGAAATCAGATTTGGATGGCCGAGTAGTTGCAGGTCTAAAATATAGCAATTTTTTATTGTCTAGTAGTTGCAAACCTTAAATACAGCCGTTTTCTGATGGCCGGGTAGTTACAGGCTTAAAATGTAGCTATTTCCGATGATCAAGTAATTGCAGACCTTAAATGTAACCGTTCATTAATGGCCAAGTTGCTGCAGGCAAAAAATATAGCCGATTTTGACGGAATGTGCTTCTGGGATTGAAATATGCTTTGGAAACCATTTCACATGAAAAATAATTTTGGCTCATGTATTATGTTTTTATGAAAAGGACTCTGACCCATGCTTTATGTTCAGTATGCATTCTGTTATCATTCGGATATTTATACATATGGGTACCTTGTTGGGCTTCTACTCACCTTTTTGTTATTTTCTAACTTTCAAATGAAAAAGTATTTAAGCCGAACGAGAATGAAGAAGGCTGGATGGAATAGCTAGTGAGTAAGGAAGATCTAGAATTTTGAAGCAATATAGACTGATCATGGTGTATGAAAATTTGAATATTTTGGAAGCCTTTTATATAATGACCCTATTATATAAATAAAAGGATACTTAGATGCTTCCGCTTAATTTTATGGTTTGAGTAATTTTGGATTCCTAGTGGCATCTCATGTGTCTTGGCCAACCAACCCTGATTCTTGGCCGGCTAAGATGTGGCCAGAGAAGTTGAAGCTGACTAGCCGTTTGCGATCCTGTATGTGTGAAGAAAAGAATTTTTATTATGCTATAAATTTATTTGCTTTTGTCTCAGAACTTATGATGGAGACATTAAGTATGATTCTGACGGAGGTCGTATATGAAGAAAATATGAACGGGTCGTCATAGTTGGCATCAAAGAAAAGAGATACCTTAGGCTTTAATTTGAATTAATGTGAAAGTTTAGGATAGATTAAAATTGATCAAATGAGTAGACGAAGGCATAGGACAAATAAGTTAATCAAGTTAAACTTGGTTATTCTAGTCCAGACAAATTGGTTAGCACTAAATAGGACCAGGACATTGTGTATAGAAAATGTCGGGTCCTAGTTACTGTTCAAGCCAAATTATAGTCTGACTGAATTACTTTTGTTTCAGGAGTTGAAAGGTTAGCTGAAAGAATGGAAGATGGCAGAATTTGGAAACCTATGGGTTTGTAAACCTAGGTTATTAGGTTTGATTTGGGATATTAAAGTAGAAAATCTGATTTGAAATCTGCTTTAAAGTTAGCGGTTTTGGGATGATTAAATTGCCACTAGTCGAGTTTGTTTGGGATAATGACTATCAGTTGAACATCTGGATGGTTCCTTTTGAGTCTTATTATAAGTGGATAATATCCAGGCGGATGGATATGGTATTAGGAGGACAATTCTGTTTGGGTCCCTACGGTTATATAAAGGAAGATCGATTTTGAGCAAGATATAAAGAGTCTTTCGAATGATTATGTAGGAATTGTAACTCTGATCAATATTAGGGTCAATGTTGAAATTGAGCTTAAGAAAATAGAGAAAGTGTTAAGGTCTTTGGTTGCCCAGATGAAGTTTAGCTTATTGCCCATAAGTTTGAGTATGAGACAAGCCAAAGTTGGGCTTTTCAGTATTACACTCTATCTCTTGGGAAGTTTTGGAGGAACAGAATGAACTCTAATGATGTTAGCCCCTAATGGGTAAATCATTGTTTGATGGAATTATGTATTTCAGTATCTGGTTGGGGTTTGTCTATGTGAATGATTAATTGATCTAATTTTTATTTGAAGTATCAGACTTTGATGAGATATTAAGATCGATTTGGATGGCAAGTTGTCACAATAGTGAAGATGATCTTAGGTAAGAATATCTTGACTTGCAACTGGGATTGTGAATTTTGAGTATGAAGAAGAGTCGCAAAAGAAGTGATGGAATTAATATTGTTGAGTTATATGATGATGATGTGTACCAAGTTTAGATGGCATATTAGGCCATACCTGAAAGTCATTATGCGGCTATAAGGAAGTTATTAAAAGAAAATTAGCCTATCTCATCTTCTATTCGGCAAAAAGGATTGCTGTTGAGGTTGTGCCGAAATTGGCACTGATCTTAACGATGTACTGAAATTTTAGAATGATTTTCTCAATTGCATTCTTATGATAGTCATAATATGAGATTTATGGATGATGCCATCTTTGGGATCTTCTTGGGTTATAACAGCTATGTAACTTAGGTGTCCAATATGAATACGTGTGTGCCCATAATATCTTAGGATTTGACTTGAGGTTCAAGGTAAATGATCATTGTGGCTTAATAAATTGAGAATTGTAGCAAGCCGGAGAGATGACTGGTGGAATGTTTAAGTCTCCAAGTTTAATGGATTAAGAAAATGTTTCTCGTTCCCAGAACTGATGAAATAAGTATAGGATTCAAATGAGTATGAGATCCAAAGAAACTAGCCATTTGTTAAAATCCCAGTTTAAAATTTTAGGAATATAAATCAAATATTGAGGATCGGAGTGATTCAAGAGGAATATCCTTAATTGTTGAATATTAAGGTTCGTTAAATTTTGAGGACGAAATTTCTATAAGTTGGGGAGAATTATAATGTCCCGATTTTTAAATATAGTCATTAAGGACGTATAATCAAAATTTGGTTTAATAAATTTATGAAAAAAATATTAAGAAGTCATCATGGCAAAAAAATTATTTGCTAAGGATAAAAATAGTAGACCGACAGAATTAATTATTAACCGGAATAAGCAAAGTTGACCTGTCAAAATCATTGACCGAACTGGTATCGTTGCCAAGCTAAATCAAAGTGTTGACCGGCAGGAAGAGAGGAAGAATCCGGTCAACATATGTTGACCGGATGATATGCATTTTTTGCTTCTTGCCAGAAAATACCGGTCTCCAAAAATGCCGGCTGCCCGAATGCCTTGTAGCTATATTACCTGATTGCCAAAATATCTGGCCAATATGTTGACCAACTAATAGTAAAAGTGGCCGGTCAACATATTGACTAGTTAATTAAGATTTTTCCCCATTTGCACCATTAGCCTAGCATGGCAGAATGGCCAGTATAGTGCATTTGGACGGAATGCATAATTTGCTTGGTATGGTGCAAAATGTCGGAATGGAGCATTTGGACAGAGTGGTATATTTTGAACGGTTTGGTGTATTTTATCGGAATAAAGCAAAATGACGGAATGGAGTAAAACGACCAATGTACCTTAGAGCCAAAATGACCGAGGGTAAAATGACCAGTATAGGTTTTTGCATAAAATAACCGGTATGGATTGTAAAGGGATGAAATAACCGGTTTGCACAATCGACTGGAGACAATTTTCGGAGAGAATTGAGTGAGTTTCAAGAGACGATTTCCGAAGAGAATTGATTGAATTTTTAGAGACAATTTTCGGAGAGAATTGAGTGAGTTTTCAGAGACGATTTTTGAAGATAATTGAGTGAGTTTTCGGAGATGATTTCTGGAGAGAATTGAGTGTGCTTCCAGAGATGATTTCTAGAGAGAATTAAGTGGGTTTCTGGAGATGATTTTTGAAGAGAATTGAGTGACTATCCGAAGATGATTTTCGGAGAAGATTATGAGGAAATCCGGAGACGATTTTCGGAGAGGATTGAGTGAATATCTGGAGACAATTTTCGGAGAGGATTAAAAGGAAATTCAGAGACAATTTTCGGAGGGGATTGAGTGAATATCCGGGGACGATTTCTAGAGAGGATTAAGTGAATTTTTTAAGATGATTTTCGAAGAGGATTGAGAGGAAATCCAAAGATGATTAAGTGAATTTCCGGAGAAGTTTTCCGGATAGGATTTTCAAAGAGGGTAACCGGAGTAGATTGATAGAAGACGGCCAATGTAGAATAATAAATGAATCATTAACCAATTGTGAGAGTCCACCAGATTTGGCCTATTAGCTAATATTGATTTAAGGTTGAAGTGGTCTAGCCAGAGTGGGTGAACTGTTTCCACCTGTTTGAATGATCTGGAATTCTCTAGAAGATGAAATAAGAGAAAAATATTAGTAGTAGGTGACGTGCCTCACCTACTCTTACCAACCACATCGCCTATAAATACTGGATGTGGGGGTAAGAGATGAGAGTTTAGAGAACTTAAGAGAAAAGGGCACGTAAGAGACGAGAAAAAGGAGGAAGAACTCAAGGTCAGATTGTGTAAGGAATTAGCAGAAAAGGCTAAGGCAAGTGTACCCATTGTATTTGCTAAAGTTCTTTGGATTACATTGTTTTAATACTCTTCTTCACTATTTAACTACGTAATGCAGATAATAATGATTGTCATCTCATATTAACGAAAGAATTTCATGTTTAGCACATGAGTTATGTTTGTTCTACTGTTCATGTATGATCTTGGCTAGAAAATATCGAATGCTTATTTGTTACATGATGATGACATGTATGAATGTATGCATGTTCTTTTAAAAGAAGTCCAGTCATTTGCATTCTTAGGAAGTTCGGTCATTTTCATCCTTGAAGAACTTCAGTTATTTGCATCATGGAAGAAATCCAGTTATTTGCTTATTTGCATAAAGTTCAGTTAATTGCATCTTTGAAGAAGTCTACTGTTGCTGCAGGCCCAAAATATTATCATTTCTAATAGTCGAGTAGTTGTAGACCTTAAATGTCACCATTCTCTGATGGCCGAGTTGTTATAGGCCTAAAATGTAGTCGGTTTTGATGAAAATTGGTTTTGGAATTGAAATATGCTTTGGAGACCATTTTACATGAAAAATGATTTCGGCTCATGTATTATGTTTTCATAAAAAGGACTCTGACCCATGCTTTATATTCTGTATGCATTCTGTTGTCATTCAGATATTTATGCATATGGGTACTTTGCTGGGCTTCTGCTCACCTTTTTGTTGTTTTCTAACTTTCAGACGAAAAAGGATTTAAGTCAGACAAGAATGAAGAAGGCCAAACGGACTACCTAGTGAGTAAGGAAGATCCAGAATTTTGAAGCAGTATAGACTGATCATGGTGTATGAAAATTTGGATATTCTAGAAGCTTTTTGTATAATGAATTTGCTGTATAAATAAAAGGATACTTAGATGCTTCCGTTTAATTTTATGGTTTGAGTTATTTTGGATTTCTAGTGACATTTTATATGTCTTGGCCGACTAAGACATATAAAATGAGGCTAGACCAATCTTGATTCTTGGCCGACTAAGATGAGGCTAGACAAGTTGAAGCTGACCGGCCGTTCACGATCCTGTGTGTAAAGAAAAGAATTTTTTTTATACTATAAATTTATTTGGTTTTGTCTCAGAACTTATGACAGAGACATTAATTATGATTCTGACGGAGGTCATATATGAAGAAAATATGACCGAGATGTCACAAGCGTCTAGATGAGCCAGTAGTAGAAGTCACAATCGAGGTGACATCAGATGCCGCTCCCGAGTTGGCGTCAGGTGTTGGCACTGGAGGGTCTAAGTCTCCTATCTGTGCGGAAGAGGATGCCACCTTGGCTGACAATACGGTCAAGGTTGTGTTGGTCATCAAAGGCCCCGAGATTGCCGAGTAGCTTCCTTTCCCAAAGACCGCAACTACTAATGTGACTCCTTCAGAGGCGGTCGTGATCATAGAGGAACTTTCTTCAAGGAGATAGTCACTACT
This sequence comes from Nepenthes mirabilis, assembly GCA_025585075.1. Lineage (NCBI taxonomy): Eukaryota > Viridiplantae > Streptophyta > Magnoliopsida > Caryophyllales > Nepenthaceae > Nepenthes > Nepenthes mirabilis. The sequence continues at coordinate 6,368 of JAODPA010017767.1, forward strand.
GTTGCACCTTCCTTCGGGATAGGTGAGTTTGCCGAGCCGCACCCTCTAGACCCTTTGGGGCTAATGGCTTGAATGTCGATGGCTACTGTCATCGTCGTAGAAGAAACTGGGGTGCCGGCCTCTAAGCTCCCAGAGTGGGAAGCTGTCGTGTCTACTAGAGATGAGCGGCTGGAGGAGTTACCTGAGGCTGACTTGAGGTATCCTCCCGCCGAGGGGCTTTCCTTCGTTGAGTACCTATTTAGTATCCCTTTATTCCTTCTTTGCTTTAGCCTTCATTCTTCAAATGTGTTTGTTGTCAGCAGGTTCAGGAGAAGATTCTCCAGCTTTCGGCTGCCATTGGTTTCCTAGATCGAGGGCTTGTCTATGCATCGAAGCACGGAGCTATGGTCAAGTGGCTCGAAACCTTGGAGGGTGAGTTGTGCATGGTTGGGGAGATAATTACTTCCCTTGAGAGGTCACTCCGTTACTCATAGGAGTGGTATCATCTTCTCCGTAGGTATTGCCTTCAGCTTAAGGATCAATTAAGGGCCTCCATTCTGATAGGGGACCTTAGGAAAGTGCTAGAGGGCAAATTTTGGGACAGCATTCGCCTTTGCCAGCAGTTCGTGTAGTTGGTAGCTCTGGACTTTTCGGTCTTTCTGCTCCACCCGGCGAACGCCAGTGCTACCTAGGAGTCAGACTTGCTTTTTTCTCCCCTAGGGACTACCAAGCCTTTGTCCTCCCAGCCGGGAGGTGACCTACCATAGAGCCAGACTTCTCCAGCCATTAGATCTCCCCTTTCCTTTTAATTTTTTTGGGGCAAATAGCCCAATTATATATTTAGAACAGATTGTAATGAAACCAACCTGATAGTTACAATCTTTGTTACCAATTTCTTGAGCTTCCATGTTGAATTGCTTTTTCTTTCTTCGTCTGGCTAAGCATTGCAACTATCATCGCTAGGTTCATCTGAGGTGCATTGGCCCGATGGTGCTCATTCTCCTAGAAGAGGAATATTGTGTCACCGTCATCCTGTGGGGTGCTCTATCATGTACGTAGGACGTCGTTGCACACTCGGGGGTGTGCCTCACTAGGACTAGCTAGGTTTCATGGCAGCAGCAACCGGGCCCTGGCAGAGTCGTAGGCTGTCATCCTCGCATTGCCACATTGGCGTTCGTTCCTATCCTAAGACGTCGTTGCTCATGCACGTCTGGTCCTAGTCCACCAACCGTCATTGACTAAGGGTGCTCTCTCCGTCGGGGGAGGTCATTGCACATGCGCTATAGAATCCCCCTAAGGTTTTATAGGCTGTTTGGTTGAGAGTTCCAAGTGCCCCCAAGCCTGGTTTTCAACCGCTACTGGGCTGTTTGGTGTAGAACCAAGGTTTAATGTTTGATCGATTATTGGGCCGCTCAATTTGAGGTCGAGGTTCTTCGACCACCAATGGGTCACAAAGCAAACCAGGATGAATCCTGCCTAATTTAGGGGCAGTCTGGGTCACTTGATTTGGTAGGATGACAAACATGCATGCAATCACATGGGCAAGTACATATGAATAAATAACAATTTTATTGATTAAATAACGTGATACAATTACAAACATTCGGAATGATGTATGAGGTCCTTACCTGGGCTCATCTGGGTCTTATTGGTAGTACATTTTGAGGTATGTGGCGTTCTGTGTCCTTGAGACAAGCTTGCCATCCTGGGTGCACAGCTTGTCCACACCATTCCAGATGATTATTGAGACAAGGAATGGTCCATCTCAATTTGAAGAGAGCTTGTTCCTATTGGTAGTTTTACCAATTGCCTCTACACTCCATAGGACGAGGTCCCCCACCTGGAATTGGTGAGTTTTTACCCTTTTATTATAGTATCGTGTGATCAGCTACTAGTACGCTGTAGTCTGAATGTGTGTTGTGTCTCAACTTCCACGAGCAGGTTGAGGTGCTCCCTGAGCCTCTGAGGGTTACCAAGGGGGTCAAAGATTTTGACTAGTAGGCTGGACAAACCAACTTCCATTGGGACGACCACCTCGATCTCATAGCATAGGCTGAAGGGCATTTCATGGGTCAGCTCTCTAGGGTTGGTTTTATATGACCAGAGGATGGAAGGTAATTCATTGGCCTAGGAGCCCCCAACATCTTCCAGCTTGGTCTTCAATACATTGAGCAGTGTTCAGTTCATCACTTCTACCTACCGGTTGGCTTGTGGGTAGGCAATTGAGATATGAAGCAACTTTATCCGTAGACTTGCGCAATACTTAAGAGAATCGTCTGTTAATAAATTAGATTCCATTGTCGGTCACTATGACCTCAAGAATCCTGAAATAGAAAATGATGCTATGGCGAATGAACTCCGTTGTATTCTGCTTAGTTATCCGTGCTAGTGGGAATACGCCTCCACCCACATGGTGAAATAGTTAATGCCCACAATAACGAATGTTCTTTGCCTGGACGCCACGGGTAATGGTTTGAGAATGTCAAACCCCTATTGCGTGAATGGCCAGGGTATCTACAAAGTTTGCAACCCCATGTGTGGCTAGTGTGGCACGTTCCCATGGAGTTGGCAGCTTTCGTACTTTTTTACAAACTCCATGGCATCATGCTTCATCGAGAGCTAGAAGAAGCCGTATCTCATTAATTTGAAGGTTAAGTTCTTGCCCCCTATGTGCGCGTTGCAAACTCCGAGGTGCACCTCACTCGGCGCATAATCAGCCTCTTTCGATGTTAGGCACCTCATGCAAGGGACCAAGTACCCCCAACGGTGTAGTTTTTCGTCTAAGAGGGTGTACCAGCACGCAGTCTTTCTCACACATTTTTCCTCATCTGGGTTCTCTGACTGGATGCCGCTGGTCAAGTATTTTCAGTATGGGATCATCTAATTGTCGCCGTCGACTACTTGGAGCACCTCGCCTTCGGGGTCATCGATACTCGGGATGTCTAGGACTTCCCATATGTCTTAGAGTATTGCTCTAAGCTGTCGGTCGCCGCCATCCTCACCAGTTGGCCAACCTTCTAGTTCTTTTCCCTAGGGACATAGACTATCTCGACTCAATCGAACAACCGGATCAACCTCCTTGCCTTAATAAGATATTTACGAGCAATGGATTGGATGCCCCGAAACACCATCGGATTTGGTTGACAACCAACTCGGGATCACTACGGACGGTAAGTGACCTGGAAGAACATTCCTTGGTGAGTCGGACCCCAATGATGAGTGCCTTATACTTGGCAACATTATTGGTGGTCAGAAACCCAATGGTGGCAGAGTTCTTGATCTCCAACTCTTCTGGGGTTCTCAGAACCACGCTCGCTCCGCTGCCTGCTTGCATTGATGAACTGTCAACGTTCAAGATCCAAGTTGGAACATCCATCTTATTGATATCTCCGGCATGGTCGGGGGCGTCAGGAGGCAGAGTCACTGTCTCAACTATAAAATCCACGAGGGCCTGGCCCTTCATAGCCGATCATGGTCGGAACTCCACATCAAACTTGCCCAACTCTTTAGCCCACTTGGCCAATCGCCTAGAAGTATTCGACTTCTACAATATCCCCTTCAAGGGTTGCCCCATCAGGATAGTGATCTTGTGCACCTGAAAGTAAGGCTGCAGCTTGCGGGCGGAGCATACTAGGGTTAACGCTATCCTTTCTGCATGCATATAGTGGCTCTTAGTGTTGGTCAGAACCTTGCTAACGTAGTATACCGATCGTTGCATACAAAAATGCTGCCAGATCAAGACTAAGCTTTGCGCTATACTTGAAACTGCTAGATACAGGTATAGCTCTTCGCCTTGCTAACGCGAGGTTAGGGGAGGAGGATGGAAGAAGTATTCCTTAAGCTCCTGGAATGCAATATCGCACTCTACTATCCATTGTAATCCAATCGCCTTGATTTCCCTCAATGCCTTGAAGAAAGGTAAATATTTTTTTCCCGACTTTGCCAGGAATCGGGAGAGGACAGTGAGCCTCTCAATGAGTTTTTGACCTCCTTTACGGTCTTAGGAGGACTCATGTCAACGATGGCCTTTATCTTCCTGAGGTTAGCCTTGATTCATCACTGAGACACTATGAAACCCAAGAATTTTTCAAAAGTCACCCCGAAGACACACTTAATAGGGTTGAGTTTTATCTGGTGCACTCGAAGGACCTCAAAGGTCTCACTCAGATGTGAACATGGCTGTCGGTGACTTTGATTTTGACGAACATGTCATCCATGTACACCTCCACAATTCTGGAAATCTGGACTTTGAACATCTTGTTAACCAACCGTTGGTAAGTAGTCCCAATATTCTTAAGACTGAAAGGTATGACCTTGTAGCAATAGATTCCCTAGTCCCTCATGAAGGAGGTGTATTCCTCATTCTCCGGACACATTCTGATCCGATTGTACCCTAAGCAGGCGTCCATGAAGCTTAGCATCTTGTGACTGGCAGTAGAGTCCACCAATTGATCGACCATTGGCAGTGGGAATCTATCCTTCAGGCACACCTTATTCATGTCGGTGAAGTACACACACATTTGCCACTTCCTGTTACTCTTCTTGACGAGAATAACGTTCGATAGCTACTGTGGGTATTAGACATCTCTGATGAACCCCATGTCGAGCAACTTTTTCACTTCCTCACAGATTGTGACCAGTTTCTTAACTAAGTGGTTCCTACACTTCTGCTGAATGGACTTATGACTAGGATCGATGCCTAACTTGTGGATCGTTACTCGGATCAGTATCCCTGACATATCGGTGGGAGTCAATGTGAAGACATCGGCATTCTGTCTGAGGAAAGTGACTAGCTGGTTACAGACAAGTCATGAAAGGGAGCTCCCAATTTGTACGCACTTTTCTGGCTCAGTGTGATCCAAAGGAATCTCATCAGTTAACACTCCTAATTGAGCTTGCTAGATATTAGCCTCATCTCGAAAATTAAGGTCCCTGATTGGTTGGGTTGGGTTCACCGATGGGACTTGGGACAAATAGCACATTTGTCCCATCACTTGATCTCCCACTTCTCCTAAGCCACAAGGTGTTGAAAATTTCATCTTTAGGTACAGGATCAATGTCATTGCCTCGAAATCGGTCAGGCAGGGCTGTCCTAAGATCGCATTGTAGCCAGACGAGAGGTCAATGACTAGGAACATAAGCATCCAGGAGGCTGTGCATGGGTACGTTCCTAGCGTCACCTCAAATTGAACAACTCCTTATACGGTAACTGGCTCATTGTCTAGGCCGTATGGGACCTCAATAGTTCTCATGTGGCTCTTTTTTAGTCTAAACTTAAAGAAAGTATCAACATATAACAAGTTGCGAGAGTTTTCATTATCAATGAAAACTCATTTCAGCTGATAATCTATAGTACCGTTCGAAGTGATGGCAGATACAACCATGGGATTAGAATGAGGGATTATTACATGTATCATATCATCGTTGGTAAAACAAATGGTATCAGTCCCAACCCCTACCCTTGGTTTCTTCCTATTGGAAGTACTCTTCAGGCGGTCTGGGGCGTTGCCCTTTGCCAGCCTAATAATTATCATGTTGACAACCTCGATCACCAACCCATTCGTCGGCTGCTCTTATGTGTCTCCCTCTGCTGCCGCAGGTGCTTGTCCCGGGTTTTACAAGAATCTCGTAAAATGTCCCCGATGAATAAGATTATTAATCTCTTTCTTTAAGGTCCAACAGTCTTCAATTATGTGACCCAAAGACCAGTGGTAATGACAATATTGGGTCTAGTCCCTGGCCTCCAGGTTCCTTAATACCTTGGGCCACTTTAAGAATTTCTCATCCCGAATCTACTTCAAGATATCTGTACGTATATCAGTCAGGTGGGTCAAGTCCTGCTATTGGAACTCCCTCTAGGGCCCTGATTCCACCTGTGACTATTTGCGCAACCCTCAGGGAAGGTAGTTGCCCACGTCCCTCTCCTTCTCATTTGTCGACCTCTCTAATGGCCGGTCCATACGCTATGAGCGTTTTACTTCATTAGCCTCCTCGACTGCAATGTAAACAAAGACGATGGCCTTAACCTTCCAAAAATTTTGAGGATTCTGGTGGGCCAAGTGTTTGAAGAAGTATTCGAGCACCAAGGTGGCGATAAAAGCATTGAGCTTTACTTGGTCGGTGAGCCCATATATTATTTGTGCCTTGGCGGTGAAGCGGGCCAGGAAGCATTTCAAGCTTTCGTCTCCTCGCTTCCAAAGCTAGACCAGGTATTATGGTTGTGTCACCGCCTTTCGGCTACAGGCAAATTGAGATAGGAAGCAGTCACCAAGCTTCGAAAAAGTCTGGATGGAGTTCAGTTTGAGGCCATAGAACCAAAGGTGAGCATTTCCTTTCAGTGTCAAAGGGAAACATTGGAACATGGTTGCCTCGCCTAAACCTTGGAAGCTCAGCAGCATGTGAAAATAGTCTAAGTAATCCATCGGGTCAATACTCCCATTGTACGGCTCGAGGATCAGCATTTTAAACTTGTGGGGGAGTGGCAGTGCGCAAATCTCCACCGCAAATGGTGACCTTCTTAGGTCTGCAGCCCTTCCTTCGGCATTGCTCCTGAAGACACATTGCCATATCTTTTTCACCTTTGCCTCCATCTGGAAGGTGGAAGCAACCCTCTTGGTATTAAGGAAAGTCCTCAACTCCAACGGTACGTTTAGTTGTTGGAATGGAATAAGGTGGGAATAGAATAATTATTTCAGGGAATAGAATAAGATGAGAGTATAGTTGAAATTATTATTCTCATATTTAGTTGTTAAAATAGAATAAGATAGGAATTAATATTCTTTTATTTGGTTTGTAGAATAGTATGGGAAATAAGA
>JAODPA010017778.1:0-13161 GCA_025585075.1 Nepenthes mirabilis
AAATTAAAAAACAAAACAATGGTCAACCCACCTCAACCTAACCAAAGCAACTAATAATATTTTATCCAATAGGTCATGTCTTCAATTCATCATTATCTAATTGACAAATAATTTTTAGTCTCAGAATTATAATTCTTTACTCTACCCCTAGATATTACAAAGAATTATCCTACAATATTTTTCAATTCCAAGAAAATCAAACATTGAATTAGAATTTTAATTCTGCTTGGTGCCAAACAAAAAAATTGAGATTAGTCTTGGAATTTGATTTCCAATTTCGAATTGATGCAACCAAACGGTGCCTTAAATGTAATTCCAATTTTATTTTTTTTTGGCATCATAACTGTATTAACATACGATTTGGGAAGTTTATGGTACTAAAATAAAAATTGATGATAGAATTAAGAAAAATAAAAAGTTTAAATCAAAAACCATGTGATGGATCATCCCTTAGCTCATGTCCTGCCTTCTCAGCTACAAGCTCATGTCCTGCTTCTAACTTTACCCATTCATCTATAAATAAATGCCCAAACAGTATACAGTCACTAATCAGATAAAACCATGTGATAAATCATCACTTAGGTACCCTTGTTCATATAACTCTAAAATCTTTTCACACCATGTTAACCTAGTTCAAAATTTTCCCTCTGGCCTTCAATATATGATGCCTTTCTCCATGTAGGGCCTCTCTATCACCTTCGTGTCGTACCCAAATTTCCCTTGGATTTTCAAACCACTGCCAATAGCTCTTGAATCAAAAATTCATCCCTAAACATTCAATTAACTGTGCATTCCCTTTTATCTTTGTTAAATTTTCTCTCTCCCTCCTCCCAGAAGATTTTAACTTAATCTGCAGTCTCCTCATGGAGATGCTCACTTCCCAAGTTGGGGCATGTGTCTGTCGGTAAACAAGAGAATGGAAAAATGTAGTTGATAAACATCATCTCTTATGGCATCCAATATCTGGTGAAGAAAAAGTGAATCAGCCCATCCTGTCACAACAGTGGTGTCCTGGTATCTTGGTGGATGGTGTCAACTATCATCAATCCCCCATTCCGGGTACAACATGAAAATCTGATTAAAATAGGAAACATTGCTCAGGTGGTTCTTGGCTGTGATAAAGTTCCAGAGGAACCGCAGCAGGTAAGAGGTTAGCTTATAATTAGAGTCATTCTGGATATCTCAAAAAACCTTCCTCTTAGCTTCTCAATCCCCATTAATAAGAAAAGGCAAGTTAAGGTGGTTACCAAATATTAGAGGTTGACAGGCATGAGACACTTTTGATGTTTTGTGCATGAGATAAATCAAAGCTCATGGGAAGTCATTTTGGGGGATGATACTGTGATTATAGCAAAGAAAAACTTGGTCCAAATTGAAGGTAATTTTATCTGACCCACAAAATAAGGAAATAGAGGCTTGTAGCCTTACTGGATATGTCTGAAATCTTACATCTGCTGCAGGCTGGTAATGAGACGCTTACAGTAACAGGGGTTCTAGTATGCCTTTTAACAAAATAAATAACCTTGCAATCTGAAAGACAAATCTCATCTATATTGGACCATAAAATCTATTTTTTACCAACTCTCGACCCCACCTTGGCCACTCCATTCTAAATACATGAACTGAATCCAAAACAAATCCAAGATTACACCAACCTATCCCTTGAAATTGAGAAAGGATGTGAAACTTGGAAGAGTAGGATTCAAAAAAAAAACCCAAACCAAAACACATTCAATAACCCTAATGAAAAATTAGATGAATTCAACACCCAGATACGCATCCATTGGTGGATGTCTAAACCTTAGTTAACCACCATACCCGATCATGCCCACAATGATGTAATACGAAATGGCAATTAGTATGAATACCCAATACTTAAACCAAAAGGTAAAGAGGTCCTCAAGTCATGAAGTCCTTCAAAGATAATCTATGAATACTAAGCCCTCATTTTCAACATGTTTAGCCAGCTATCCCTACACTTTCTCGACCCTTCAACCCCAAGACGACATACGTACCAGACAAAAGCTAATAACTCAATCCTGTCTACAGACACCTGTACTCAAATGGTAAATACATAGCACCACCAAAAGTCGAAGAAGTTCAGCCCAACTAAACACAACCTACCACAAATGTCCAAACCCAAATCAGCTCATATTCTCCTCCCAAATACACCCCAACCGATGAAAAATCCTACTCTTCTCTTTGTTACAGTCTAACCATGATTTCACCAAACCCAACTCTCATGTGTCCTCAACTGAATAGTCATCTTGTCCTGAAGGGGAAAGTCTTACTGCACCTAGTTACAATCCTAGACATATCACCAATTCTCCACGAATAGGAGATGGGACATAATCAAATCAAAAGTCTTCACCTGACATTGAGTTTTTTGAGCAATCAAATCTCAAGAATCCAAGGGAAGAGGAGGAAAGCAAGGCAAAGAAGCTCTTTCTATCAGCTCAGAGGTCCCTAAAGTCAGAGGTAGTCAATCTGCCAAACAGCCAAACCCAGATAAAAGAATTGACTTTGAAGGTTATTATCGCAAATTCTGAGAGCAACAAGCTAATTTCAAGAGCAGTTGGAAGAGGTGGAACCACAATATGACTCGGGTTTCATTATTGCCTGCTCGCAATGGTAGACCTTTCCTTGAGCACCGTGGCCATCATGAGTCTATTCAGTTGGAATTGTCTAGGGTTAGGTCTTCCCTTGGACAATTCAGTAGTTGAGGTCTCTAATAAGGGATATAAATCTGGATATATCCTCAGTGTCGGTTAAGACTAAACAGTGCAGCATGAAAGCCACTATGCTCCAGAAATCCTGCAATAACACAGATTGTCACAAAGCCTTAACTTGGTGAAACAATGGGGGACTTGGTCATCTATGGAAAGTTGCAAAGATGAGGCGAAACTGGCAATCTAAGTACAGAGAACTTATCCTAGCCAAAGTAGATAGAAATAGGGGAAATATTAGTCATTGGTTGTTCTGCATATATTGAGCTCCCAATCATGACACTAAATATGTCTTCAGAATGCGATGAGAGCTTTGATAGAAGCTATGAATCATGAACTCATTGGTGATTTCAGTGCCACCACTTCTGGATACATTAGGCTATATTATGAGCAGTTGACTCTATTTCAGAGCTGTTAATTTTATAATTGTTATACTGTTCATAGTGCAAACTTCTTCCGCCCAAAGAAAACTTATATTGACCAAGTCCAGCTAAAGACAGTTAAATTATCTGATAATTCCTATGTTCCACACCATGGGAAGGTTCAATCCTTTGTATACCAAGTTACCAACTACCCAAAAATACAATTCAAATCTACTGCAGTTTCTCAGGATCCCAAAATTTTTTATCTCAAAGCCTCATCTCCATTAGTTCCATCACCAAGGATGTATTGCAAGGTAGTTTCTTTCCTTCACCGGGTGAGATCCATGAATTAGAGATAAGATTCATATGTAGGGTACAAGATGGTAGGTATATCCCCAAAACTAACTTATTGTAGGCCATGTTATACATGCTAATCAAATGGAAATATCTAAAGAATCTCTTAAAAACATGATTGTGGCATTACTGCCCTACCCTTCTTTTGGCTTGACAGAATTTCACCATCTCCTGTTCAGCAATAGCTAAGGTGTTTGAGTTTCTATGCTATGTGCAACAGTTCTAACAACAGAATTGGTTGGATGCTCATCACTTGGATCCATATATTAAAATATAGGCCAATATTCCCGGTACTGATATTTCCCAATACCATGGGAATATCCATGCCTAGATCACATCTACATTGGGTATTCTACTGCTTGAAAGGGTATAAATGCTACAATCATGCCACCAAGGGAGTATTTGTTTCCATGGACGTGCACATTCGTGAATAAAACCATACTTATTTCCTACTACCTCAGAATAAAATTACCAGTGCAGAAGAGGCATTTTAGGAGCTAAATTTAGCACCAACTTGCTGGATCTCATGCCAAATGAACAGCCTATAAATTAGGAAGATCATGTGGTTGCAGGTAGGAAAAGGTAGAAGTAGAAAATATGAGCTTTAAGAAAGGGAGGGCAAGGGTTTACAGTTTACACTCATAGGAATACATTATAGAGCTGTTAAAGAAGCCCCACCTCACAATAAAACCTTCTTGTGGATGCAGTTCTTCCTCAATCAAAGTCGGACACTCAGCAAGTCTCTATATCTGCTCCATCTTATCACTCAAGTTTTAGTAGTGCACGGTTGAATATCGTTATCTTACTACTGCACTTATGAAAAGCTTTACATCCATCACTTAACAGCATGGATGAAAATATTGGTGTCGTTATCGGTACTAGCCATAGTTATATCAGCATTGGATATATTGAATAATATGTATCGGCATCGGATATAACAAATGGGGAAAAAATTCTAAAAATCATAAACTGATAAAACCGTGTCAACTAATATATCAATTGTATCGGCCGATACGGAAGCTTATTGCGATATTGTTATAATATCATGAAAGATTGGCATCAAAGGAGCCAATTCCGATACATATCGGCCGACGTGTATCGTATCGGCTAATATTTCCATCAATGCTTGATAGTGACACCCTATCTCTAGCCCTATGTGGTATGCTCTATCTCCATCCTCAAAGACTTGTCTCTAGCTTGGACTTTGTTTCTATTCCATGAACCTTGAGATATGCCCTAAAACAAATTTTCCTAGGTAGCATGATTTAGAAAATAAGTTAGTTTTTCGCTCATTCATTTCTACTCCAAATACAAACCAAAAAAAAAAATCTTCTCCACTGTATCAGTCAATAAGTCATCATCACAGAACAAACCTTCATCTCTTATTAGAAGTCTCTTGGCAATGCACTGCAAAATGATCCTCTAAAATATACTTCAGAAAATGATGCCAAAAATACCTTATAATGTAGAGACCCTCTAGACAGTAAACTAGCCCCATAAGGTGCGAAGGCAGTGTTTAAATAACATTCTGTATTAGAGAACAATAGCTCGACCCACAGGGCAACAAGACCAAGACTATATGTTTCCTGACTTGTCCACACCAAAACCCAAATCAGTATCTGACATTGAGGCTGTCAAATCACACCAGTACACACAAAGGAAACCATAAATAACAATCATCACCAATGAAAAAGGTGTAAGACATTTTATTTTTCGATGCTCAGGAAAAAATTCATTAATGGATATATAAAGAGTACACAACTAGATGTCAAAATCCAAACAGCTTGGAATAATTTTCCTGCGTCCTTGAATTTTTTTGTGAATTATATGAATTTCAACAAAATTTTGCAAAAAAAAAATTAGATCCCCATTGCAAAAATTGGAACAGTCCAACATATACTCCTTGAGATCCATAAATGCCTAATATCCTCTATAGGAGGAACATGGTGTTCAAGCTACCCAGCATCCCTGAGGTGTCGTAGTGCATCAACGTGCTACACATCACCTAAGTCAGCTATCCAGTGATGGGAGATAGGCTCTCGGGGTGTTACAACAACGATCAAAAATCTCTATGAGGCCGGGTGCTGAGTAGACACTACTTAGCAAGGGCTAAAGAGCTCAATGGTGTGGCCAAGGATTGGGCGGGAGTTTAAAGCCCAGAGTTACATGCAGGACATGTCCCAATTCCAGGGATGACCCTTCTGAGTGAGAGAAGATCAGGGAGTCTTGATCCAAGTAAACGTTTGTGATACTAAGGAACAAGACAGGGCAACACCATGTTATTGAGATTGATGTCATGGTCATCATGTATGATGTGTCTTGACCCAAGGGTTGATGTGTACGAGTACAATCAGGTGACTTGGATGCAATACAATGCAAATTGCCTTCACACATAACATAATCTGGCAAACTAGTGAGTTACCAGTAACAGATTGGAGCATGAATTTTCCAAGCAACAAGGTACTTCATAATGACCCTATATCAGCAAACGATGAATGAGGCATGAGAAATTATAGATGGGGTAAACATCAGCTTAATGGTGAGCTAGACTCTAAGAAGCGATCGATATACTTGCTTGCCGATTGACCTAAAGGTGTGGAAGTCTCAAAGATATTATGTTCAATGTGAGACTTGTTATAAGGGGTTTGACTTCCTGTTCTTACATGGCTAAGTATCTGAAATGGGACTAGAGCATCCTCGATTTGAGATAGGGTAGCCATGACTTGAAGTAGTCTTGGTACCGCGTGGTCAATTTCTGTTGTATTAAAATGTGATCATGATAGGTTCGTATCAGAGCCAAGTTGACCGTGACTTCTACGTTCCACTTGGGCGCATGAGATTTGATCAAATGACACACCAGTAAGTGTTAGAACTGATTCTTGATCGATCTTGATTAGGCTTATTGGAGCCTCTATGGAATCAAAATACTGCGTGTTTGCTTTGATACTACTTGTGAGATGAGATCGACACTAGAACTCGATTGGCCGCCAGGTTCGGTTCTAATGTTGGGTGTCTTCGAATTTCATCTGGAATGTGAGAAGCAGAGTCATACTCAAACACGTGTGATACTAGCCATTATTAACCTGACGGTTAATTAACTAGAAGGAGTATTGTCGGAGCGAGACCTTACTTGACTAAAATGTTATTTCAAAGAGTCAGATTTATTGTTGTTCAACTTTTCCGTGCATAGTGCACTTGGAGTGACATGTCACAAGGAGTTATGGTTGCAGAGTTGACAGCAAAGGAATGATGGTATAATATGGAAACCAATGTGTCGAGTGCTAAACTGTTGTACATCTTTGTCGTGTGTGGAAACACTTGGAGTGAAGTGATCACAAAGAGTGATACTATATAGGGTTGTTAACATACTTATATGGGCATGTGATGGTGTATCATTACACTTTGCGTAAAATATTGTTCCAGATGAGTTTAGAATTGTAACATATCAACCGAGCGTGCAGGACGGTTGTGAGATCCATGCCTTTGGGGATGGCCGAGTCAAAGTTGTCATTGGCAAGCAGCGTTGACGGATGCACTTTGGGTTAGATCAACATATGCGAGAGGCACTTCAGTCTGCTATTGAAGCCTTCATAAGATATCTTCTGTCATGATGTTGTGTGAGATTTACATGCGAATTCTTATCTTGGCAGAGTTCTTAATGGGGCATGTTAGCTGTGTTGCCTAGATGGTTTGAGCACTTTGTTATCGGAGGATGACCTTGTCAAGGTTGCCATTTGGGAATTGCTAGTGATAGATATGCTTCTTGGGACAAGATAATTTGTGCAAAGGCGCACGTAAATCACTTGTGTAGTCTTATTAGAGGAACATCAAGTGGGATATTATATAGGAACACTTCTTATGGAAAAGTCATCCTGCCATTGTTTTACCTTAGTAAAGTTGTGGATGCAACAATCTTCGAGACAGTTACTCGGTGAACTAGCAACCCACCAATGCTCAGGAAGTGATATTAGGCCAAGAGAGCCACGATGTGGTTGTCACAAATAGCAAGCAAGGTTATATAATAAGTGGGGAAGACCACTTGCAAAACTTGGAAGCCAGTGATGTTAACAAAAGTTGTGCAGATCTATGTCAGACCTCGACTTTAGTCCAAAAGCCAAGGAGTAGCAAGAGAGTATGTATCCTAGAGGGAAGACTTCAAGGTATTTCCTAGAGGAAGTACTGAAGGTGGATCCTAAATAGAAGCATCGTATTTTGAATGAATGGAGCAATTCCTTTGGAACAACGCGTTGACTAGTGAGAGTCATCCGAAGGAGGAACTTTGGCTAGATGCATCGAAGTTGCAAACACCTCCTTAGGTATCTTAATGCCTGTGATATTTGTGTGGTAGGAACTTATGGCATGCTTGGTCCTCAAAGGGTTGTTTATGTGGAATAGTTGGTTGATTTCATATCTCCAGGGAGACACTCTATTTTGATGGATAGACATTGCTTAGAAGAGACCGTCCATTTATACTGGCATTGAGGATGCGTCCACATGGAGGCATCAAAACTTGCAAAAAAAGTTAAGTTTTCCAGTTAAGTAAAATGGGATTGTGTACATGGAACTTGAAACGCCTTTAACCCCTGTGGAAGTGGTGTACATATCGAGTAATTGCATGAGCCCAAGCCCTAGGGAAGATGCACGTGATTGGATGTTGTATGGCGTATTGGTGTTCATGCTGTGAAAGTGAGATGGGTGATACGTCCAGCAGGAGGTATCAAGACTACGGGGTATTATTAAGCATTCAGCCAAAAATTTGTTTAGGTATGAAGAGTTAGAGGGAGCCTTCTCCCTGATAAGAGTGTTGTTCTTGTGAGCAAGGTGGATAAGTCCAAGTCTCAGGGAGGACATACAAATCTAATGGGCTGGATGCTGTCCAGGGAAATGCCAATCAAGCTGCTGGGAGAATTCTTGGATGTATCTCAAGTGAGACATCGAGACTTAAGGGAATTGAGAAAACCCTCGGTTAGAGTTGCAACCTATTTGAGGAAGCAAAGACGTATGGACATGATTGGATGTGACACCTTCAAAATCAAGCGAAATTGATAATGTCAGTCAGATATGATACACGATTTCTTTAGATTTGCAGGATATATATATTTATACATTGTATATATATTTATCTTAAGTAGATGATTATGATTTATAATAATTGATTATAATCGTTATAATTAAGCTTGTAATTTTAAAATGTGTAAAATTATAATATGTTATAATTATGTCAAAAAATATTCTATTTAATGAGAAAAAATTCTCAATTGAGGGCATTCAAAACAGTTGATATAGTATCAGAGTCAATACCTCTAAATCGCTGCTTCTGAAATCTCTTGGGTTTATTCGAATGTCAGTCCTAAACACGTAGGACTCTTGAAATTTTCAGACTCTCCATTATTCGTTGTGAGGAGGAACTCCATTTGGGTGTTTCTCTCTTAGATTTAAGGTGCGTTGCTAGGTATAGATCTCTATCGAAAATCCAAAGAATAGCACAGAGACCTTGCTTGTTCTCTCTATTTGATTTGTGTTGATCTACGGTGATTTCAAGTTCCCAGTTTGTGCCGATCTATTGTTACATTATGAAGCCTTGAATAGGTAAAACGGAGAAGTCCAACTCAAGGATTGTGATCAATTTTTTTGGAAGAATATCACAATTGTGCTGATTGCACAACTTTGTGTAGGTTTCCTCTCTTGTCAAAATAGCCAAAAGAAGAACTTCCCTTTGTTTTGGGCAAGATTTTTGAGCACCATCGTGTAAGTCTCTCTCTCTCTCTTGGATAAACAAAGCCACCGAAGACAGAAATACAATGACTTCATTGTCTCTAGTTGCACATTGTCGTGTTCTCTATTTGCCTTCTCATCTTCAGCACGTAGGTATCATGTAGAGGAAAGAGGATTTGTTTTCTTCTCTGCTTCATAAGATATTTTGTGACTATGCTTCTTAAGGAAAGAAGATTTATCTTTTTTCTTCACTTGGGCATTATTCATACTTTTACAATATTGAGAGAAATTTCAATTATCTATTTTAATAGAAAAAAACTACTTTGGCCGCGAGATCAATTTAAAATGTTTATAATAGGAAAAGAACTTTGAAATTATTTAGATGATTCATCCACAGTCCCTACCAAAATAAATAAACATAATCAATGGGAAAGAAAGGATACTCGTATTGTGTCATAGTTGTCGGGATCAATTGTACCACACATGATAAATAATCTTTGATGTTTTATAACTGCTAAGGAAATGTGGAATTATTTCCAGTGCATCTATAATCAAGAAAATAATATTCAAAAATTTCAATCAGAATTAGAAATTACTACTTTTAGACAAGGTAATCTTTTTATTGAACAATTCTATACTAGAGTTCTTAATTTATAGAGTGAATATATTGGGATTGCTCATTCTAAAGCTTCTAAAAAGGCTCTTGAGACACTGTAAAGAATTATAGTAAGAAATTTTATAATTATCGCAAAAAGAATAGACACATTATTAAAGATTGTGACATTCGACCTCAAAATAGACAGAGTAGGGCTTTTCACACCAATATCCACTCTACTTCAGCTAGTATGTCAGCTCCTTCAATTCAGAATCTACTACTCCTTCACCTTCTCTTATTCCTGAGATGGTACAACAAATGATAACATCTACTTTTTCTACTCTCGGACTACAAGGTAAGCAACAACTACATAATTTTTCTTGGCTACTTGATACAGCAACATCAAATCATATGACAAGTACTACAAATGCTTTACAAAATGTTCATAAACATAGAAGTGAGCAATATATTCAAGTAGCCAATGTCAATTCTCTTTCCATCACCATAGTTGAAAGTATTGGAACCACTTCAATAATATTTTTGTATCTCCAAAATTATCTATGAGTTTAATATCTATTGGATAATTAGTTAATAATAGCTATAAAATTCACTTTGATCATAATGGTTGTCTTGTGCAGGATCAGGCGTGAGGAAAAGTAACGTGAGGTGTTTATTTCCTCTCTAGTTTTCTATTCCTTCTCTCACTTTTGGCATATACTACTGTTACAAACAATAGTAATATAGAGCATAAATGACTAGGACTCCAATTCTAATATTTTGAATTATCTTATAAGATACGGTCATTTAGACAATAAAAATTCCTTTATTTCTAATATAAGCGAATGTATTTTTTAAAAACATGATAAAAGTAAGCCTTTACCTTTTCCTTTGCATGATAGTCACACATCCACAAGCTTTGAGATTTTTCATACCAATGTATGGGGTATAAGTCCAATTACTTATCATACTAACTACAAATACTTTATGACATTCATTAATGACTATAGTCACTTCACTTGAACAAATTTTCTTGACTCTAAAAATGAAGCATTTCTTGTATTTCAAACTTTACTGCTTATATCGAAGCACAATTTTTGACACGTATAAAATATTATGTTCAAGCTCTAAGGGGAATATATATCTAAAACCTTTTAGAATTATTTAAACACAAAAGATATTCTATCTCAACGTTATTATCCATACACTTTCCAACAAACAGAATTTCCGAATGTAAAAACTATCATCTTCTGAATGTTGTTCATACCTTATTATTCGAATCATCTGTACCTTTTAAATTCTGTATAGAAGGTTTGGCTACAATTGTTTATCTAATTAATCACTCACCCTTACAAATGTTGCATTACGATTCCCCGTATTGTTGTTTGTTTAGAATGTCACCCAACTATCATTCTCTGCACACATTTAGTTGCATTTGTTTTGTCCACTTACCTCAAGTTCAACATCACAAACTTGGGCCTCAAGCAATGCAGTGCGCATTTCTTGGATATAACAATATACATAAAGGGTTTGTCTGTTTTGATACCAATGCAAACAAATTTCATATTTCTCGCTATATTGTTTTCTTGAAAGCTTATCTTACTTCTAGTATCATATAATACACAAATCTATTCCCACCATTCTTCCAACTTTTGATGACCCAACTGATTCAAGTTAACAATTTAAACCCAGAGTAGTGTTTCAGAGATGTTTTTTACATACCCTTCTCAATATAGAACCCACATCTAATTCTGCCGCACTTCAACTTCAATGGTCCACTTGAATTACTCGTCCTCCTGACATGTATTGTTTCTCTCATACAGTTCATCAGGCAATCTTAGATACTACTCTTATGTCTTCATCTTACTCTCAAGCCTCTACTCAAAATTGTTGGCAACAAGTTATACAAAACGAGCTTTAGGCTCTTCAAGAAATCCATACTTGGGATATTATGTAGTCTCCCCTTGGAATCAAACATATTGGATGCGAATGGGTCTATACACTTAAGCTATGACATGATAGCTCTATCAACAAATATAAAGCTTGTTTGGTGGCACTTAGAAATTGACAAGAATACGGTCTTGATTATGAAGAGACTTTTATGCTCCTGACCAAAATAACTACCATGTGTACTTCTATGGTCATTGCTTCTTCAAAAGGATTGCCAACTCGACAAATAGATGTAAAGAATGTATTCTTACATGGGAATCTAAAACAAGAAGTTTGCATGTTCACTCATTACTCATCTAAAGTGTATAAATAAAACCATTCTTTTTGTTTAAAGCAAGCACCATGCTCTTGGTTTAAAAAATTTCGTGCCTGTCTTCCTAAATACAACTTCACTCAAAGTCAATATAATTCTTCTCTTTTTCTTTGCAAAACCTCTATGGGAATTGTTTTATTTATCGTTTATATGGATGATATAGTTATAATTGGATCTAACCCTCCCTAATTAAATAGTTGCAAAATTACTTACAAACTTTGTTTTAGATAAAAAAATCTTGGTTTACTATAGTATTTTCTTAGTATTGAGCAGCAGGACACTCCTACTAACAGTTTTTTGTATCAACACAAAAATACACGAGTTTATTACATTGGCTAGTCTTCATGATGGAAACCATGTTCTTAGACCAATGAAGGTTAATTAAAGGCTTTGATAGAAGGACGAAGACTTACTACCTAATCTATGCATTGATAATTGGTAGAAAGCATTAATTACTTAATGATTACCCAACCTGATGTCTCTTTCACAGTCTAGTAAGCAACTCAGTTTTTGCAAGTACCCTGGCACTCACACTTTGTAATAGTGAAATAGATTATTCATTACTAAAAGGGAACTTCAAGTCGCGAACTATTCTTTCCAACTTAGAATTCCCTCCGTTTAAAGAGTTTCACTAATGTTGATTCAGCAGGTTATATCAATACTCGTCGTTCTAATACTGGCTAGTGTATTTTTTTAGTACTATTATTTCTTGGAAGAATAAAAAGCAAGCTCAAGTAATAAAATCCTCCACTGAGTCAACGTACCATGCTCATATCTTCAACTTGCTCAGAAATTGTTTAGTCACGAGGCTTATTAGGGGAATTTGGCATTCCCTAGCTTACCCCAACTACTCATCATACTGATAACAATAGTACTATTTAAATTACCACCAATTCCGTATTTTATGAATACACAAAAAGTATTGAGGTTGATTCTCATTATATCCTCGTAGCACTCGATCAACATGTGATCGCTCTTCCTCACATCTCTACCCATTTTCAAAAAATGGAAATTTTTACTAAAACTCTCTCGTGCCAACGACATTATTTTATGGTGGACAAAATTGATACTTTTGATCGGCCAACATCAATTTGAAAGGAATGTCAATCGAATATAATACAGGATTTCTTTGGATTTATAGGATATATA
>JAODPA010017789.1:0-13160 GCA_025585075.1 Nepenthes mirabilis
TGTCGTAGTATGAAAACCATAACTTCATTAATATAAATACATTTTAAAAATTATTATAACTATGGGTTTAAAAATTACTAAGAACCAATGCCTTTCTCCTTCTCTTGGCACTATTTATATTCTAGATGGTTATTTTCTATTTTTATTTTTTGAGTTAAAATATTTAATGTGTTTTAATATTATAAAAGCAAATCTATGAAAATTGTTGGGTCCAATACCAGTGAAGCCCATGAGATACGAGGCCCAATCCAGAAGGAATCAGCCCAAGCGGTTGAGCCTACCCATGAGTATGAGAATCCTACGTGGTGATCCGGCACGCTTGGCCAATCACCGTCACCTGCGACTCTTTAATGCAGCAGCAAGCAATGCAGAGGAAGCGAGCCAATGGGGAAAGCACTAGCCCTACCAGCCACGGCTAGCGCCGCATTCTGCAGCATGCCAGCCAATCACAGCATGAGGAGCAGACCAGGTGTGGCCGATAGTGCCCGCTGGTCTCCTTGCTGCCACAAGAAACCAACTGACATTTTCGTCCACCGCCAATGGCCGACGCCCGACAAATTCTTGCAACGGAGATTCTTGCACCCAAAACTATGCACCTTGAAGCCTATAAAATCCCTTTCCTTCTACAGGAGAGAGGATCGGATCCTGGGTAATCGACTCTATGCCACGCAAGTCAAGCCCCCAAACTCTCCTCCAAATCCACTTTCTCAGCCTTCTCAGGCGACGAGAGTTAGCCACCCTTTTGCGGTGCATGCAGGGAGCCAAGCTCCCGCAACACGCTCATCATTTTCCCCCTTCAGCATTCACACACTCTCTACGCGTTCACAGCATATCTTCGCACATCTTTAAGCATGCACCCCTTTCTGTTCATTACGGGAAGTTGCTGGCTTAAGCGTCGGAGTATCTTCGGTGAAAAAAATTCCGCCGGGACCCTGACCACTTGTTTGTTGTTTGTGTTGTGCAGATTTCAGATTAATAGAGACGGAGATCGGATCAGCTTGAGATTTTCCCCTGATCAGGAATCCAGAGGCTCCATAATCCGTGCAATAATCCAAAACCTGGGACACAACATTGACACCGTCTGTGAAAACGTGACGAAAATTCGAACGTCTCCCTCCAACGTTCAGCTGTCCATAGTGAAATGGTCAATACAAGAGCGCAAGTTAGCGCACCAGCGAGAGACGCAATAGCCCACGGTGATGATCCCACCGTGGATAGCCGTGTCGACGAGCAGCCACAACCTGACACTTGTCAGCTAGCTGCTGAGATGGCCGACATGCTGCTGATGATTTAAGCCCTCTGCAACCGAATGGGGACGCGGTGGATGGGGGCTGCTCCCTAAGCGTCCTAGGCATCATCCTCCTGGCGAGGAGGACGACGCACAAGAGCCCCCAAGGGCAGACTAGATTAGCTTGATGACGTCGAGGCCCAGGCGACGTCAGGTAGTAGGGCCCAAACTATGGTTGGAAGCCGTTCCAGCTGAGACGACCAGGAGGAGAGCCCAGAGCAACGTAACCTCTGAAACTCTCACGGTGAGAGAAGGATGACAACTGTAGGTTCGTGCAGTGCGCGACCTCCCCGAGTGGGAAGTCACCACGACCAGCACGCTCAGCAGGACTAGTGGAGTCACACGGAGCTCTGCGACATCATCAATGCGTGGAGGAGCGGGTCCGACCCGCCGGTGGAAGAGAAAGTGAAGGTGATGTGGGATCACCTATTCAAGGAAAACTCCGGCCGCTCCTCCGCCAACCTGCGACCGTCATCCTTTGCAATGGACATCCGGACCCAGCCGCTCCCCCACAAGTTTAAGATGCCAACTCTGGAAGGGTACGATAGGAGCAGGGATCCAAAGGACCACTTCAACAGCTTCCACACCCACCTGTCCCTCCAGGGAGCAAGCGAGGCTGTGATGTGCAAGTACTTTCCCATTACTCTCAAAGGGGACACACTGCTTTAGTTCCACGGCCTCCTGCCAAACTCAATCCATTCTTTTGACGAGCTTGCTAACTACTTCTTGAGTCAGTTCGCCTCTAGCCGTAGGGAGGAGAAGCAACCTTGGCACTTAGTCCACCTTCACCAGAGGTCGGACGAAAACCTGAAGCGGTTTCTCAATCGCTTTATCGCTGAAGTGCACCGGATCCCCCAGCTCTCCGAGGAGTTGAAGCTTAATGCTTTCGTCTCCACACTAGCCGTAGAGGACTTCTTCAAGCACTTGACACACCGACGCCTCCAATCCTTCCGGGAAGCTGAGGCCATCACCCGATTTTATATCTTGGAGAAAGAGGCCAACGGGGTCAGGAGTCCCGAACGCATGAACCGACCCTCGAAAGAACCAAGGCCAGCCGTCGGGAAGAAGAGGAACGGTGACAACAACCGCTCCTAAGAGCGCCGAAGGCAACCGCGGCCCCCACCGCGGCCTAGAAAGGAGTACGGGCCCATGACCTTAGCTCCTCTGAACGATACCCGTGCCAACATGTTGATGCAGATCTAGGAGGAGAAGTTCTTCAAATGGCCAAAGGCGCCGAAGAGACCTAGCGGTGGGGACCAAATGAAGTACTGCTAGTACTACCGCTGCATGGGACACTCCACAGAGAACTGTCAGACGCTCTAGTAGGAGATAGAGGACTTGATCTACCGCGGCCACCTCGAATGATTTGTTAAGGGCTCGGGGTAGGCCCCCATAGCCTCAGAAGGTGAGGCGAGTGAGCCTCCGAGAAACCGCATGGCTGCTAGTGTGATCAGCATGATCTCCACTAGACTAGCCAAGGGCAGCAGGCGCATCCCAAATAGGCTTCTAGCAACAAGAGAGCAAGGGTAGAGGATAGGAGTGATGTCATTAGCTTTAATAGCGACGATATGGCTCATGTAATCTTCCCCCATCCGATCCCCTTGTTGTACTGTCCTCGTTTCAGACGGTACGGTTGACTACCAGTTGAAATGAATCTTCATTGATAATGGAAGCTCTTGAAATTTGTTATACCTCGATGCATTCTTTAAACTCGGGCTGAGAAGGAATTGAATAAAAGCGGTCGACAGCCCTTTGTATGACCTGGATAATGAACCTGTACCTGTGTAAGGGGAGGTCCATCTAGAGATCACGATGGGAATGCACCCCTACATTTCTCCGCAGGTGTTAACGTTCCTCATCGTTGATCTGCCATCCGTCTACAACATCATACTAGGCAGACCATTCCTCACCACCTTCGGAGCCGTTACCTCAATCCCATATTTAAAGGTAAAGTTTCCCACTTTATACGGTGTTGGAGAGGCGCTTGGTGACCAGGCGATGGGACAGACGTGCTACCTATCCCAAGTCACCCTTACAGTGCCAAACCGCACGGACGGGGACTTGGATATTCGTGATGAAGCCACGCTACAGCAAGCCCAATTGGGTGAAGCCACCGAAGTAGTCCCGCTAGATCCCGTCGAGCCTGAGAAGTGTGAGCACATCGGTTGATCTCTTGTCGCGGCCCACCACGACTGACTCATTAGTTTCCTTCGAAAAAACTTGGACGTATTCGCATGGGTCCCTACCGACATGCCTGGGATATCAACTGAGGTAACAGTCCACAAGTTGGGCGTTGACCCTGGTCACAAGTCCATCAAGCAGAAGCACAGGAACAACTACGTCGAGAAGCTTATCGCCGTCAGAGAGGAAGTGAAAAGACTGCTGGGTGCCAGATTCATAAGGGAAGTCCAGTACCCGGATTGGCTATCCAATGTCATACTTGTAAAGAAGAGTAACGATAAGTGGCGAACGTGTGTGGACTTCACCGATGTGAATAAAGCCTGTTTCAAGGTCAGCTTTTCGCTCCCTCAGATCAATCATTTGGTGAATTCCACATCCGGACACGAGCTCCTGAATTTTATGGATACCTATTTAGGCTATAATCAGATCAGGATGGACCCGAACAACGAGAAACACACCTCCTTCATGACCAACCAGGGAACATACTTGTACAATGTCGTACCCTTTAGCCTTAAGAATGTCGGTGCTACTTACCAGCTCCTTGTGAACAAAATATTTGAGGCCCAGATAAGAAGAAACATGGAGGTGTACGTTAACGACATACTCGTCAAAAGCAGAATAGCCGATGACCATGTCCAGGATCTCGCGTAAACCTCCCAGGTACTTCGGGCTCACAGGATGAAGATCAACCCTCAGCAAATGTGCGTTCGGGATAACCTTCGGAAAGTTCTTAGGCGTCATAATGGCCCAATGCAGCATAAAAGCGACCCCGGAGAAAATTAGAGCCATCCTCGGCATGAATTCCCCGCAGACTATGAAAGAAGTCCAAAAGCTCACAGGGCGCTTGGCCGTCCTATTGCGGTTTCTAGCCAAGTCCGCGGAGAAATATCTTCAAGGCACTCAGGGGAACCAAAGCTTCTAGATTCCGGTGGATGGACGAGTGCGAGGAAACATTTTAGGAACTGAAGACATACCTCATCAGCCCACCTCTCTTGAGTTCACCATCCGCGAGCGAGGATCTGTACCTCTACTTGGCCGCGTTAGACATGGCGCTGAGGGGAGACAGCAGCCAGTGTACTATGTGAGTAGGGTATTGACAGACGTAGAAACCCAACACCCATAAGCGGAGAGAATCGCCCTGATCCTCATCTACTCTGCACGGAAGCTAAGGCCCTATTTCCATATGCACCAGATTGTCGTTTTGACCAATCAGCCACTAAAGTCTATCTTCCAAAAGCTTAAAACTTCCGGACGACTGGTCAAGTGGGCGATAGAGCTAGGCAAGGTTGACGTGGAGTTTCGACCGTGACTGGCCCTTAAGGGTCAGGCTCTAGCAGACTTCATCGTTGAAGCGGCAACCCTAGCTCTGGACGTCCTGCATAGCCCAAACAATGCAGGCTCACCGGATACTCCCATCTCAATCATGAATGTCGACGGGTCTTCGACCCAAACAAGCAGCGGAGTTAGACTCATGCTCATAACCCTTGACGGGAGGAGATCAAGTACTCAGTAGTGCTGACCTTTCCCGCCATTAACAACGTGGCAGAGTATGAAAGCCTCTTAGCAGGACTTCATCCGCAAGGGCGTTGATCCGCAAGAATGATCCACAGAGTACGAAAGAATGATCCGCAAGGGCGTTGATCAGGCATAGTGACTCAGAGCTAGCGGTCAACTAGATTTAGGGAGTATTCGAGGCAACAAGTCCTCAGCTTGCCAAGTACCTAGCCAGAGCGAAAGTCGAGATCTAGGCAATTGAGAGCTTCAAGATCGAGCATATACCCAGGGTTGAGAACTAGAAAGTAGATTAGCTAGCAAGAGAAGCTGCTGTTAGATCACCGGAGCAATACACTAGGAATATGCTGGAAGTCTTGGCCATGGCAAGTGTGGATAATTCGGTTCATGAGGTACTACAGGTCAATGAGGGCGACAGTTAGATGACCCCATACCGCAGGTACCTGGCGGATGGGACATTACTGGGGGATGTAGGCAAAGCCAAACGGATCAAAAAGACAGCATGTTGGTACACAATCATCGATGGCAAGCTATATCGACAGAGATACTCAACTCCCTACTTGAAGTGCCTTACTCCTGAGGAAGTCGAGTACGTGCTGTGTTAGGTCCACTTTGGCATTTGCGGCTTGCACATGGGAGGAAAAAACTTTGCATTCAAAATCATACGGCAGGGCCTCTTTTAGCCCACGATGAAGCACGATGCCCTAGAATTCGTAAAGAAATGTGAAAGCCATCAAGTTCATGGATCCATGGCACACCTGCCCCACACGGAGCTACATAGTCTTCAGTCCCCATGGCTAATTGCGCAATAGGGGCTTGACATTTTTGAACATATGCCAATGGCCTCCGAACAGAGAAAATTCCTCATAGTCGGTATCGACTACTTCACCAAATGGGTAGAAGCCGTCCCCCTGGCATGAATCACTGAACAGAATGCCACAGAGTTCATTTACTAGAACAACGTTTGCCGTTTCGAGATTTTTGAGGTCATAGTGATCGACAATGAAACCCAATTCACCGACAGGCGATTCACTAAGTACTGCGCAAGCCTGCGCATTAGACTGATCCACACGTTTGTGACATACCCTCAAGCGAATGGGCAAGTTGAAGTCACAAATCGCATGCTGCTGCATAGATTGAAGACCAAACTAGAGGACGCAGGGGGCTCCTGAATTGACGAGTTGTCTTCTGTGCTCTGGTCGTATAGCACGACCCCGTGGAAACCAACGTGAGAGATGCCATTCAACCTCTGCTACGGGGTCAAGGCTGTCATCCCCATTGAAGTAGGACTTCCCTGCCTGCAGGTTGAATGCTTTAACCCAGCCACCAACTCCCAAAAGCTCAGGGAATGCTTAGACGTGCTCCCGGAGGTGTGAGATGCAGCCCGCTTGAGAATAGCAGCCTATCAACAGCGTATCGCGCAGTTTTACAACAGGTGGGTCAAAGCGCCCACTTGAGGTTGGAGACTTAGTCCTCCGGAGTGTAGAGCCAGTAGGAAAGAACGCTAGCAGGAATAAGCTCTCCCCAGGCTAGGAGGGGCCTTTCCTAGTCTCGGCGATCCTCCGAAACGCGGCATACAAGCTATGCACTTAGAACGGTAAATTGGTCACTCAGACTTGCAACACCACCAACCTAAAAAAATACTACAAGTAGATCTCCTGCTAGCCCGGGTAAGGCACACACACACACCCACGTCATGATGAATGCTTGTACCTATTATATGGTTCCATTTAATAAACTCAGTTGTTTTTGTTATTCTGCCTGATTGTTTAAATGAGTGTTTGCATGTATGACATCCCAAAAATAAAACGACCTAGACTGCCCCTAAATGTGGCGGATCCTCATCCGTCCATAAACTAAACCTTGGCTCCACGCCAAGTGTCCCACAAGCGACTGTGTCCGAGCCTCAACCTCGCGTCGAGCGACCCTGAAGCGGCCACATCCAGACTCCGACTACACATCAAAAGGGCCCCAAGCGGCCCACTAATTTGGCTTCGAGCCACACGACCTGAAAGCGGCCAAACTCAAACCGCAGCCCCACGCCGAAAGGCCCAAACAGCCTAAAAAAATGAGGAGCAACCTTGGTTTAGCACCATGAGACCCAGGCGGTCAAGACATTAGGCCTGAGGGCTTCTGAAGTCCCCACCATGCGGCCACCGAAACCTTAGGGGGCAAGAATGGCGGGCGTGTGACAACCTTCTCCTGAAGAAGAGAGCACCCTTAATTTGCAATGATCATGGCCTAGAACCGTGCACACGAAAGCAACGAACCCTTGAGTGGGACCGAGCACCTGAGACTGGTATCGTGAGTAAAAAGGCCTAAGACCTGGGGTTCGGCTGCTGTGACCTGAAAACCCAGCTGGCCCTTAGCGTGACTCCGCGGGTTAAGCAACAACGTCCACTTTACCATATCGAGCTTCCCACTAAATGCACAAGATGCGATGGCATCCTCTGACGAAGGATGAGTACATCGCAAGAAGGCACCGAATCAAGGCCTTAACTACAATAGCTTCACAGCTTAGCCGCCATAAACGTAAATAGCTGCCCAAAGGGCTATATTACACTCTCGAAAGCATGAAACGCAAAGAAAGTTGCTGCTTCTCATTTATCAGGAACAAGCAATGTTACAAGATGGCACTACCCCAAATTACAAAATGGAGGAACTTTACAAAAGCTGAGTTAACCCTACAGGCCCGACGGTCTGGCCTCTTTCGGGAAGTCTCGCAAATTGGAGATGCTTGCGGCATCGGCATTCCCTAGATGTAAAATGTCCACAGAAGAGCCCAGAGGCACGATGGAGATGATTCGGCGGCACAAACAGATACCATCCCATAATCTGGCTCCAAGAGCAAGGCGCACCTCTTCCAGAGTGAGCCGTAGCCTGAGGTCAGTAGTGAGACGGGATATATCATCCACCATGGAGGCGATCCGTCCCCTCAACCGCCCGTTCTCTTCCCTTAGCTGCCCAATCTCCTCCGTAAGTTGTTCACCTTCCTCCGCTAGCCACCCATTCTCCTCCCTCAGCTGCCCAGTCTCCCACCTCAGCCGCTCATTCTCCACCTTCAAATGCCCATTCTCCTCCCTGAAGACGGCGGTCTCAATTCCTGCACACCGAGCTGTCTCCTGATGGGACTCTTCTCTAACCTGATGAACGTAGTCAAGCAGTTGCGCATACATCGTGGCAAGGAAGTGTGACCCCTCAAAGACCTGTGGGAACCAATAGATGGTCAGCAAATCTAAGAATTATGGCAAGTGGGTCAGCACACAAACAAGGTCACCGTACCTACATGGGGGATGCGGACATGCTACTAGGACCGCATCCCGCTGACAACGCGCTTGGGGGCTCCAAAGGCCTAGCAACAGCCTCTGAAGAACAAAGAACGCCAGGCATCTCTGGCCGTGAAGGGAGGCTTGGGGGCTCCGACTCCCGAGTCACATCCACGGCGGACATCTCAGGAACCAAGCCGGCGCTGGACGAACTAACGATCCGCTCGGCTGCAACCTCAACCTCTAGGCAGCTCTTTCCTGAACGCACTCCTCCTGGAATGCCCTGGCGGGCGATCCCGTAGACTTCAGGGCTAGGGCTATACCAGACATGGTCTCCAAGGCTCCAACTTATCCAACCCCCACAGGTGCTGGAGTAATGATGTCCTTGATTGGCGCGCACGCAGTCGCCGCCTCATGCAGCTCTAGGCCAACAATGGCACTCATGGGGGACTCTCCGCCTAAATAAAGTCCTGCCATGGGGATCCCGTACTCAGCCAGTATGAGGGCGGGAACTGCCAAACGATCAGCCACCTCATCCAGCGACTTGGAGTCAGACACAGGCACCAAATCGATGCCGATGGCGTGCGCAGGAGTTCTTGCGACCTGCCTCTGCGATCCCCAGGTAGAGGTGCCGCCGACTTCTTGCAGCCTTTTCAGTGGAGCCTTTATCTCCTCTTCCGATGAGATCTCCAGCAACGAGGCACTTTTCTCCAGGAGTTCCCTTGACATCTCGGGAAGAGCAAGGGCGTCTGACTTTTTCTCCGAGCTAGCAATCGCCCATCCAAACTCAGGGCCCCACCTGGCGGCCTAAAAGAATTCAAGGTCAAATAGTGACCCTGATTGGAGAACGTCTCCATCTCAGAGAGGATCGGTACAATAAGCTCCGCCGAGTCTCTCTTTTCGGTGGTCACTCTCTCGCAAAAATACCTAGGGATTGGACCCCACTCGTTGGAGAGCTCCGAATCCACCAACTCCTGCAGGAAGAAGAATCAATTTTTTCAATTCTTCACTAAGTTAGAGTTGGTCCCCGAAAGTGAAACCCAGTCCGGGGGGATATCGAAATCTAGTCCTCCGACTCAAAAAACCAAAAGATTGCCTTTGTTGCCTTCGCATCAAATGAACAAGAATGGAGACGGCTAAAGACACACAAGGTGACCAGATAGTGAACAGCATTTGGATGAAACCTCGCCATAGGAACCTGCAACGCATCGACAAGCGTGTACAATTCGCACAGCATGGGGTAGCGAAGCCCGCGCTTTAGGTGGTGCTTATAAACAGAAATGAAGCCCTCTGGGGGGTGTTGACCTTGCTGACGGGACCAGGGGCACAATAAGCCCAATCGCTGGGAATCCCAGAGTCTACCATCAAGGCTGTAATGGAGCTCTCCATCAGAGCAGACCTGGTGTTGTTAACCCCATGACGGACGGTGCGAGGAACTCAAGAAGAAGAACGAGAAATCGTCTTTTTCGCCATCTCTCTCTCTCTTCTTTTTTGAAACACAAAGGAGACCCTCAAAATGAAGAAGCGAGAAGGGTAAAAAACCCTATCAAAGCGTCGTTTAAGTAGGCAACAGAGTGCCATTGCGCGGGAAATCTCAAACGATGCCTTCACCCAATAATCGGGCCACACGCCCACTCAGCAGAAGCGTCGCGAATCCCAAGCAACGGCTAATCATGACCTCTGCCAATCTTCGATCAATGTCGTCTTGGCCACCTGGCAAAATCCTGGCTATCACACCAGCATTTAATGTGGGGACCCAGTCCTTTAGGGACGGCAGTGGCAAGGCTTCCAAGGGAAGCGCACGCGAGAGAGGATGGGCAACTCAAACACAACAAATGACGAAAAACGAATGGCACAGCTAAATATGAAGTTTTTCTATTTGATTTATTGATATACCTTTTCGTTACAGCAGCCCGTGGCCACGGGATACAACTAACAACCCCTTCCAAGCTCAGACGTGTCCGGAGTCGGGTACTTCATAAAGTTGGCGCACGTTTGGGCATCGAAGATTCGAGAGTCCAGGATACTGATGCGGAAGTTTGGGTCCTCCAATGAGACTAGTCTCTGGCTGAGGCGGACTCCATCTTGGAAGTTCCTCTCCAACGCAGGGCCAACGTCCTTTAGTGAAAACCTCGACCTCAACTTGGCCCCCATCCACGCGCACTCCTCTCCGAACTCTCGCCGCAGGTGCTCAGGTTCCTCTTGAAGAGCCAAAATGCGATCACAAGCCTGCATATTGGCGGCGGCGAGTCTCACAGCCCTCGCCTTAGACTTTTACCATGCTTGTTCAAGGCGTGTCACACGAGCCTGAGCCTGCCTAGCCACGTTGGCCGGAGCCTGGACGCGAATCTCCAAGTCCTCGACCACGCGGTCGACTCCGTGGAGCATGGGGTTCAATTCCTTGGGTCGGCGACGCTGTAAGGAAGTAGGTGCCCCTACCCTCTTGAAACAAGGGGCGCCCTCAAAAATCGCACTAGTCCCGTGAAGGAGGCTTCTGAATGGAAGCCTTCGGGGGCCACCGCATCTGGTACCGCCCCGCTGTGGATCCCTGAGGCGGAAAGGTCTCTCATGGATTTGCCAGAGGATGATCCGGACTCAGAAGAAGAGGAAGACGATCCTTCCATTGAAGTTGTGTCACAAGAAGAAAGCGAAGAGTTTGGGTGCAACAAAGGCTCTGAACTCACAAAGTGACAAGAGAAAAAGCGCAGAGGGTTTGGAGGGAACTCTGGCATTTAAATAAGCAAAGTTCCACGTTGAAACGGTAGCTTTATGAAGAAAAAGTGTGCCGGGAGCAAACCAACAGGCTCCCTCCACGTGGCAAATCCCTGAAGCAGCACGCGTTTCCAAAGTGAATCATTATGGCGCGCCGCCCTGTGACTTCCCCCACAATTAATGCGTCATAATATCTGGCGGATGCAACGCCCGCCAGCAGCGTTTGGTTTCCTAGGACAACATGCGACAACCGTCCCTTTACACAGCGTCTCCCGGTCGACGGCCTCTATTGGGGCTCGAGGGGCAACGCCGGCAAAGTAGACCGCAAGCAACCAGGAACGAAGTAAGCGGCAAAAAGAAAAAAAATCCGTGCAATAGCAAGGAGAATAAAGGCATTCAGTACTACTTTATTAATTGAAGTTTCCTTACAAGTACAAGGCCTGCAAAAAAGAAAATACAAAAAAGAAAAAAACGTAGAGCCCGAGGCAGCATCGCTGGATGCTTTAGGAGCAACTGAGAACTGTGATCCACACCAAATCACTTCACCAGGACTCCGATGTGCCCAAGTACCAGGGCCTCCCATGCTGGCCTTCCCTAACAATGAGCCACGCTCGGCAGCCACGGTAGAGCCAACATCAATGGTGGCGGCCTCCGCAGGGACACAGAAAGCCTGCGCTTCTCCAACGGAGACTCCACCCGCTACTTCCCCTCCACATAGTATGAGTGGCAATCCCAGTAGCATAGGGATCGTGAGAGATGCACTGCACCGGAGATGAAACCCCCCAAGATAGCTCCGCCGCAATCCCACTGCACACTGGGGGAGGTCACTCCATGGGGGAGGCACACGGCAGCAGCAGAGTGGCTGAGCCACCCTCATTGGCTCAAAGAACTTGACAATCCTTGTCAAGAGCTCCCAGTTTGCAGCAAGTCCATTCGATTCCTTCGTGAATTCCCGTCGGAAGCGGGGTAACCCAAGGCCCTCGCATCGTTTCTCCAAAATCGGCCAAGGGATGAGTTGCACCGATTAAAGATCCCCCCTATTTATAGGAAAGTCGGCGCCCTTGTCGTGCTGAATGGGGAACGCCATTCAATGGATGTCTTTCACGAAACAGGAAAGCCGTCAGCCCTGACGTGACCTCAGGAGTGCAAATCCTTCTATTCCGAGCACAAAATCCCTACAGCTCATGAAATGCCTGCTTGACCACCTGGGGAAGACGCGAAGGCTAGCGTATCTCAAGGAAGGTCGAACCACGACGAACTGGACCCATGGAAGGCTTGCCAAGCCTCGACCATCGGTTGACCCAGGCATGGGGGGTTAGTGTTGGATCCAATACCAGTGAGACCCATGAGACACGAGGCCCAATCCAGAAGGAATCGACCCAAGCGGTTGAGCCTGCCCAAGAGTATGGGAATCCTACGTGGTGACCCGGCACGCCTGGCCAACCACCGTCACTTGCGACTCTTTAATGTAGTAGTAGGCAATGCAGAGGAAACAAGCCAATGGGAAAAGCGCTAGCCCTACGAGCCACGGCTAGCGCCGCGTTTTGCAGCATCCCAGCCAATCCCAGCGCGAGGAACAGACCAGGTGTGGCCAACAGCGCCCACCAGTCTCCTCGCCGCCACAAGGCGACAACTAACATTTTTGTCCACTGCCAACGGCCGATGGTCGGCAAATCCCTGCAATGGAGATTCTTGCGCCCAAAGCTCTGCACCTTGGAGCCTATAAAATCTCTTTCCTTCTATAGGAGAGAGGATCGGATCCCGTATAATCGTCTCCACACCATGCGAGTCAAGCTCTCAAACTCTCCTTCAGATCCACTTTCTCAATCTTCTCAAGCGACGAGAGTTAGTCATCCTCTGTGGTACATCCAGGGAGCCAGGTCTCCTGCTACACGCTCATCATTCTCTCCCTCCAACATTCATGCACTCTCTATGCGTTCACAACACATTTTTGCGCACCTCTAAGCATGCGCCCCTTTCCGTTTATTGTGAAAAATTGCTGACTTGAGGGTCGAAGTGTCTTTAGTGAAAAAAATTTCGCCGGGATCTTGACCTCTTATTGGTTATTTGTATTGTGTAGGTTTCAGGTTCATAGAGACGTAGACCGGACCCACTCGAGATTCGCCCCTAATCAGGAATCCATAGGCTCCCTAAGTCGTACGACAACTCAAAACTCGGGACGCAATAAAAAATATATATAT
>JAODPA010017800.1:0-13159 GCA_025585075.1 Nepenthes mirabilis
AAATAAATATATAATACTTGATGCGTCCTTGGATCCGGGTTCTCTGGCGAATTATGAGGCCTTCAGATTCCAAGCCTGAATCGAATCTCAAACGGGTCCAGTCTCCACTCTCCTCAACCTGGATCCTGCGCAATATAAATTACAAATAAGAGGTCAGTGGTCAGTAGAATGTTCTCCCATTGAAAACACTCTGACGCTCAAATCAGAAATCATTTCCTAAGGATGGAAAGATGGAGGAGTGAACAAAAAATATAGTGGGGAATAAAAGGATGCAAAGATGCATGATGTGTTAAGCAATTGTGGGAGGTTGGGCCCCTTGGTTTGCACTGCAGGGAATGGCTCACTAAGATTGCTCAATAGAGGCTTTAGGATCAATGGTGCTTGATTGATCAGGAATCAGGGAGTAGGGCTTAGAGCTCCCCCTTCTCTTTGAAGGAAGAGATATTTGTAGGTTACATGGTGGAGGACCTTGGGCGGGAAAATCTCTGACACGTGGTAAGCCGAGATTCGTCAGCCACTAACTGTTGGCGGTGGCCAGCAGGGTCAGTTGTGGCCTTGAGGTGGCGCGGAGACTATCGCCAGGCGTGGCTGGCATGGGTCCGTTTGACCTTTCTTGGATTGGCTGGGAGGTGGCACACGCTACGGCTGGCCAATGTTGACCTTGTTCCCCATTGGCTAGCCATTCTTCCACCGGTGCCCCCTGTGCTGACAGACTATGACGGCTGGTGCAGAGATGCAAGCAAAGCTAATTGGTCTCGTGATCTGGTGCTCAGCACGCCTTGTCACCTTGCGCCGAGGTTTGCCCTCGTGGACTGCGCTTCTCTACTGATGGACATCCTTCTCTTAGTTGAGCCTAGCCGATCTCAACCTAATTCCACGTTGCACCCAACACTAGCCTCCCATGCTTGGGGATGACTCATTCTTGGGGCCTCGCATGCCAAGTGTGGGTCTCGCTATTGAATGACGCATCTTTCTTTGAGATACGTTGGATTCCAATCTTCAGGGGAGTCTTTCCTTCCCCATGCAAATATGCAACCCTTTGAACCATCGCAGGGATTCGGAGCCTTGTTGGGAAGGATTTGCGGCCTTGGAATGAGCTCCACATTGATGGATTTCCTGTTTTTTGATCGACAACCATCGTAGGGTGAGCCCATTTGGAAGCCTTAGGGCCTTTTTGCGCTACTATAAATTGAGGAGTTCCCACACTTCGAAGATCCAAGCTCATCCCTCAGCTGGCGAAACAATGGGGAGTCTATGGGATGCACCATGTCCCATGGAGTTCCTGACGAGAATCGAATGGATCTACAGGAGACTCATAGCTGTCCTTGAAGTTTGTTGTCGTGCTCCTTACGTGGGTGCTTCCTTGTTCTAACGAGGGTGGTTCGGCCACTCTGCTGTTGTTATGTGTCTCCTCTCTAGTCATCCAAGGTTTCCAGCCGTCGGGCGAAACCATGGGTGGCTAGCACTCAGGGTCAGAGACTCCGTTCCCTCGATCAAGCGCTGGCTTCCAGTTTTGTCAGTGGCTGGTGGCCTTCCTAAGTGATCGGGAGTTGAGGCAATTCTTGGTGTTCCATTGGGACAACGGATGGGCATGCGGTGGTCTCGGTGGGACACCTGATGGATGCATATCCCTCACTGTGGTCGAGCCCGTTCGTGCAGCAGCAAGGGATTCGTATCAAATTCACCCTACTTGGTGGGGGAGTCGGCATAGGGGAAGATGCCTCCAAAGCATGGCGATGTGCATCTAAGCTTAGGGTCAAACTTTCTCAGCGAGCTATGTTCTTCGTCTGCCTCTTGTATTTTGCGATATTCAAAACTGACGAAGTTCATGACTCCAGATCCTACAGAGCCTTGAGGGGCTAGATAATTGTATTCTGTAGCCACTATTCGACTTCTCCTATAAAGAAACCTTATTAGTGAAAATAGTCGATGAAATTTTATTATTTAACTAAGCAGTTCGTTTATCACAATTTGTTGCATTCAGTTAACTCATTTTTTCTTCTGGTTTTGTGCTCTAGAAGGGCTGCTGTTGCCACTCTTGATGGCCAAAATAGTCACATTAAATGTGGGTGTGATAGAGTTGGGATTTTGGCAGGCAGCTGCGGCGTTGTGGGATGATAGTCTATCAAGTGCCATGATGAGTTGCCATGGAATGACATGTGGCGTTTTGCTGAATGGGCACGTGTCAAGGCCATCACTTAGGGCGTCCTTTGCATTTTCCCGCATGATTTTGCTTTTCCTTCCAAGCATTGTCTATATAAAGGGGCATGCATTCTCGCTTTTGAGCACTTTGCCATCGCTTGTTCCAAACATGACGAAAAAGAGAGGCTCTCATTCTTCCTCGATTCGCCAGAAAGTGAGCGACATTAAGTCAGTCCTTACGTTGAGCGTCGTCGCCGCCGTAAGAGTAGAGTAGGACATTCCTTGCAACTAGGCCCACCTTCTTCCTGGAGAGAGCGGTAGCGCAAACACAACCCCCAAGGGTTACATCACCGTGTATGAGCACCACATGCATAGGGGCCTTCGATTTCCCATGGAGCTCGATCTGTATGGCCTGTTCGAGGCGCTTAAAGTCCCCGTGGCCCGGCTCCATCCCAACGCCATTCGTTATCTAGTGACGATGTATGTTTTTGTCAGACTTCATGATGGCACATTCAGCTCGCACTCACTGAAGGTAATCTTTCACTTTTTGCAGATGGAGGATTGGCTCTCCATGTCTCCTCGTGCGGGGTTTATCTTTCGGGGGATGAACCCAAACCCCATGAAGAATTGGAAGAACTATTACTTCTTCTTGGCACTCCCTCCAGAATGGGAATTCTTGAAAGAGTGGGGCCCTATCACCGAGTTCTTTTCCAGAAGCGTGAGTGACGAGGAAGTGCGGTAGGAGAAAAAACTCATCAGCAATATAAAGGCCGCGATAGAGACCTTTGCCGAGTAGGGGGTACTACCTGACCCAAGAGATGTTCATGGCTATCAGTTGGGATAGGGCTAGCAGGGCGGCGGTAGGCGTCTCCCAGAAAGGAAAAGCCAGAGCTTTGGTCCCGAGGGAGCCACCTAAGGGGTTGCCTGAGCAGGACGATCTGTCGCTATCTCTGGAGTCTTCTTCGGATGAGGACATGGCGGCTTTAAAGAGGATGAGAGGGGCCGGCGGCACCTTTAGGAGGAGGACTCTAATGTTGCTGGCCACACCGAGTCATTCCACCGACCTTGCTCCGTTGCTAGCCATTGCAACTTCGGCCACCACAAGAGAGCCACTGCCATTGCTGTCGGGGGAAGCCGCCGGGCAGGCTCCTATTCCAGTCATTGCCCTAGCGGAATATGGCATCCCAGGGATTGACCTTCATTCAGGTGAGGGGTCTGCATCGGGATCTTTGTTCGGTGTCAAGGAGGCGCCCCTTGCTGGTGACCGCAGGTGGAGCCCTTGGCAAGAGAGTCTGCATCTAGCGTTGAGGAGGTAAAGTCTGGCTCGATAGAGCCCACTGAGATAGCTAGTTATGGGTTTGCCACTATGCTCCCGGTTGTTCCGAAGGAGGTCGAGATTCCATCTCGCATATCTCCTAGATCGTCCGCCCACGGCCGTGAGGTCACCTCTATTCAGGACATCCTGCCTATGGATGCCATTGGTGAGGCCATCTTGCCCGAGGAGGCCGTTGATGAGGCCATCTTGCCTGAGGAATCTATTGGTGAGGCCGTCTTACCTGAGGAGGCCGTTGGTGTAACTGCAATCGGCATTGAGTCGGAGGGCGAGATGATTGGCAAGATCAAGTGGACTGAGCCCTCGGGCTTCTCGGATTTCGGACATGGGCAGGAGCCCCCTGGCACCATGGAGGAAGCCCTTGTTGAGGTATGGTGTCTTTTCTCGTCAAGTAGGAGATTTTGTTCACTGAGTTCCTCTGTGGTGCTCTTTCCCTAGTCAAGACTAATGGATAGTTTGTCTTTCTTTGCCCTCCGCAGACTCCGGACATGGTCCATCTCTTCCATACCGCCCTTGTCCATTGGGATGAGCGTGCTCATCGGCTCGAGAAGAGGGTGAGCGGGAGGCCGAGTAGCATTGGAGGAGTGAGGTCATCGCCCTGAGATAGGAAGTTGATTAGTTGAGGGGCATCTGCAGACAACTGAAGGTCTCCTCGCCAACTTTTGAGAGCGGCACATGTGGGCCGAGGTGGGCTCATGAGTCTAGCTTTCTCTGGAGGAGGCCTTCCGACTTTTGGATGCAAGGTCTTGGGATGGCATACACTTATGTTGCCGCATAGCCTCCATCGTTGCTCTGGACGTTCCTGCGGGAATTTTTGATCCTTGCAATGATGGGGTTAGTGATCGCTTGCATCTGGCTGACTATCCGGAGCAGGCAAGATCCCCTAACAAGTAGGATAGCAGTTTTTGGTCCCTCTCTTTTATAGATAGATTTTTGAGAAGGCCTCTACAATCTTTCACTTGAATAAAGGATATCTTCTTTTCTTTGCAATCTGTCTTGTAATGGCTAAGCCATTTTGCTATCATTGCCAAGGCTCAAATCCGGAACCTCTTGTGATGTACTTGTCCTTCAGCTGAGGATATCGTCGCATCTCACGCGTAGTGGGATGCTCAGTTCAGTAGATTGGACGTTGTCGCACGCCAGGTGAAGCTACTCGAGGGCCGGTTCGATTTTCAGGCCATAGCAACCGGACACCGGGTCTTAGGCTGTAGCGTGCACGACACCGTTTCAACACTCGCCCCACTCAGGGCATTGTCACTTTCACACGTATGGTCCTAGCCCACGACCATCGTTGACTGAGGGTGCTCTCTTCTCCAAAAGAAGGTCGTGGCACATCTGCCATTAAAGACCCCTAAGGTTTTGATGGCCATATATTGAGAACTTTTGGAGCCCCCAGGCCTATTCACTCGGCCATGTTTGGGCCGTTCGGTGTTAAGCCGAAGTTCAGAGTACGACCGCTTGAGGATCGCTTGGCACGAAGCTAAGGTTTCGAAGGCCGCTTAGGGCCTTTCAATGTGGAGCCAAAGTTTGAGTACGACCACTTGAGGATCGCTTGGCACGAAGCCAAGCTTTTGGGGCCTGCTTAGGGCCTTTCAACATGGAGCCAAAGTTTGGGGTTCGACCGCTTGTAAGCCACTTGGCGCAGAGCCAAAGTTAAGGGTTTGATAGCTTGTGAGCCACTTGGCGCGGAGCCAAGGTTTTGAGTCCCGCTTAGGGCCTTTTGGTGTGGAGTCAAAGTTCAAGTACGACCGCTTGAGGATTGCTTAGCACGGAGCCAAGATTTTGTGGCCGCCTAGGGCATTTCAGCACGAAGCCAAAGCTTTGGGGTTTGACCGCGTGTGGGCCTCTTAGTGCGGAGCCAATGTTTTGTTTTTACAGGTGGACGTTTGTCCTCATGACTTAGAGGCAGTCTAGGCTGTTTCATCTTTTGGAATGACAAGCATGCACACATTCATATGAACAATCACACAGAGATATAAAAGTAATAATTTCATTAATGGAAAGATGATACATGTACAAGCATTTCCTATCATGTATGCATATCTTACTTGATCTTGGTGCCGGATCATTGGTAGTATTTGTTGAGGTGGGCGGTGTTCCAGGTCCGAGGAACCAGCATGTCGTTCTAGGTGCACAGCTTGTACGCTCCGTTTTGAAGAGTCATCGTGACAAGGAACGGGCCCTCCTAGCCTGGAGAGAGCTTATTCCTGTTGGCGGTCTTACCTGCCACCTCTACACTCTGGAGGAGCAGATCCCCAACTTTGAGCAGGTGAGCCTTCATCCATTTATTGTAGTATCAAGCTGTGCACTGCTAGTAGGCCAACGTCCTCAGGCATGCCATATCACAAACCTCTGGAAGCAAGTCTACGCATTCCTTGAGCCTTTGGTAGTTGGTGGCAGGGTTGAAGCATTCGACCCGTAGCCTGGGGAGTCCCACTTCGATGGGGATGACCGCCTCAGCCCTGTGGCAAAGGCTGAAGGGTGTTTCTTTCGTGGGTTCTTGTAGGGTCGTGCGCTATAACCAGAACACAAAAAGCAACTCGTCAACCCAGGAACCCCTTGCGTCCTTAAGCTTGGTTAGTAGTCCATATAATAACATCCAGTTGGTGACTTTGACCTAACCGTTAGCTTGAGGGTAACCCACAGACGTGTCAGCTAACTTGATGCACAAGCTTGCACAGCACTTGGTGAATCGTTTGTCGGTGAACTGGGTTCCATTGTCAGCCACTATGACCTCGAAAATCTTAAACCAACAAATGATGTTCCGACGGACTAATTTCATTGCGTTCTACTCAGTTATCTGCACCAGGGGAGTCACCTCAACCCACTTGGTAAAATAGTTGATACCGACGATGAGGAATTTTCTCTACCCGGAGGCCAAGGGCATGGGCTCGAGGATGTCAAGCCTCCATTGCATGAATGGCCATGGGGATGGTAGGCTGTGTAGCTCTGTGTGCGGCCGATGTGTCAAGGTCCCGTGGACTTGGCAGCATTCACACTTTCTGACAAATTCGATAGCATCTCACTTCATTGTAGATCAAAACAAACATTGCCACATGATCTTGAATGCGAGGTTTTTTCCCCCAACGTACGAGCCGCATATGCCGAGGTGGACTTCGCCCAGCGCGTACTCAGCTTCCCTTGAAATAAGGCACTTAGGTGGGGAGTCGAATATCCCCGCCAGTATAACCTTTTACCATTGACTGTATACTAGCCTACCGTTTTCCTTACCCGTTTGGCCTCTCTAGGGTTCTCTGGTAATGTTCCGTCTATCAGGTACTTATAGTATGCGGTCATCAAATTGTCGTCTTTGGCTACCTGTAGCACATCCTGCTCTTGGTCGTTGATGCTTGGCGTGGCTAGAACTTCCCACATGTTCCTAACATAGTACTCTAGGGATCCTGTCACTGTGTCCCTGGCTAACTAGTCGGCTTTCCAGTTCTCAGCTCTTGGGAGGTGTTTGATTTTGAACCTTTCGAATGCCCGGATCTAGGCCATTACTTTTGCCAAGTATTTAGTGGGTTCAAAAGGTTACTTGAATTTGGTTGACCACCAGTTCTGAATTATTGCGCACGGCCAGTGCCTTCACAAAGTATTCTCTAGCCAGCCGGAGTCCAGTGAGAAGGGCTTCATACTCTCCCATGTTGTTGGTGGCTGGGAAGGCGAGCACAAGGGAGTACTTGATCTTCGAGTTGCCTAGAGTCCTGAGTATGACTCTGGCCCCACTCCCTATTTGTGTGGATGATCCATCAACTTTTAGGGTCCATGCGGGTGCGTCCGAACTGCTTGCACCTTTGGGCTAATCTTGGGCATCAAGGATTGGGATGGCCGCCTCGACGACGAAGTCCACGAGGGCTTAGCCTTTGAGGGCTGGCAGTGGTCGGAACTCTATGTCGAACTCACCTAACTCTATAGTCCATTTGACCAATCTCCCAGATGTCTTAGGCTTCTGGAGGATCACTTTCAGAGGCTAATCGGTCAACATGATGATCTGGTGCGCCTGGAAGTAGGGCCTCAACTTTCATGCTAAATAGATGAGGGCTAAGGCAATTCTCTTGGCGTGGGGGTACCGAGACTACACGTCCGTGAGCACCTTACTCATGTAATACACGGGTCGCTGCACACCTTTGTATTGCCAAATGAGCACCGAGCTCAGGCTATGTCTAATACAGCTAGGTAAAGATACAGGTCCTCATCGTCCAAAGGCGAGGTCAGAAGGGGTGGACTGACGAGCTATACTTTCAGTTCCTGGAACGCTACCTCGCACTCGTCCGTTCATCGAAATCTAGATGCTTTCATTCCTCGGAGTACCTTGAAGAACAGTAGGTACTTTTCTGAGGACTTAGCTAAG
This sequence comes from Nepenthes mirabilis, assembly GCA_025585075.1. Taxonomy (NCBI): domain Eukaryota; kingdom Viridiplantae; phylum Streptophyta; class Magnoliopsida; order Caryophyllales; family Nepenthaceae; genus Nepenthes; species Nepenthes mirabilis. The sequence continues at coordinate 7,827 of JAODPA010017800.1, forward strand.
GATCACGATAGAGCAGCAAGTCGCCCTGTGAGCTTCTAGACTTCCTTCATAGTCCATCAGGGGCTCATGTTAAGGATGGCTCTGATCTTCTTCGGGTTTGCTTCGATGCCACACTGGAATACTATGAAGTCCAGGAACTTGTCGAAGGTTACCCCGAACGACACTTGGCCGAGTTGAGCTTTATCTAATGAGCTTGAAGTACACCTCAAAGGTTTCCTCTAGATCTCGAACGTTGTCGTCAGTTAGCTTACTCTTGACGAGCATGTTGTCCATATACACCTCCACGTTTTTTCTAATCTGGGCTTTGAACATCTTATTCACCAATCGCTGATAAGTTATACTAGTATTCTTCAGATCGAAGGGTATGACTTTGTAGTAATACATCTCTTAGTCGGTCATGAAGGAGGTATGCTCCTCATCGTTCCGGCTCATCTTTATATGGTTGTAGTCTGAGTAGGTATCCATGAAACTTAGGAGTTCATACCCAGACGTAGAGTCCACCAGTTGATCGATCAAAGGGAGCGGGAAACTATCCTTTGGGCAGGCCCTGTTTACATTGGTGAAGTCGAAGCACATCCACCACTTGTCATTGCTCTTCTTTACGAGCACGACATTCAGCAGCCAATTTGGCAAGTCGATGATGAGGAACATTAACTCTTGCGTGGCCACACGGGGGTAAGTTCCCATCATGACCTCCAGCTGGATCTCCCCCTGCACAGGTATAGGTTCATTGTCCAAGCCATATAGAGGGCTTTGGCTACTCTCATCTGGCTCTTTTTCAATCCAAACTTAAAAAATGAATCGCGATCCAGTAAATTTTTAGAGTTTTCATATCAATAAAAGCTCGTTTTAGTTGGTAATCAAGCGTTCCGTCCGAAATAAGGGCTGATACAACAAGAGAGTCAGATTGAGGCGATGTTACATGTATCGTATCATTGCTACTAAAGCTAATGACATCACTTCTAGTCTCTACTCTCGCTCTCTTGCTGCTGAAAGCGTGTTCGGGTCATCCTTACTCGCTACTCTTGGTTAGCCCACTTGAAATCCTGTTAATAACGCCGGCACCAGTGTGGTTCCTTGGTGGCTCGCTAGCTTCACCTTTGGAAGCCCCGGGGACTTGCCTTGAGCCCTTCAAGAACCGCGTGAGGTAGCCCCACGGATTAGGTCTTCTATTTCCTTCTACAGGGTCTAGCAATCTTTCGTGGTGTGCCCTAGAGACCGGTGGAAATGGTAGTATTTTGTTTGGTCTTCATCCTCTAGGTTATTCGACACTTTGGGTCATTTCAGAAACTTTTCATCCATAATCTGTATCAGGATATTCGAGCGGGTGTCATTCAGGGGAGTCAGGGTCATCAACCTATACTCCCTCCGGGCACTCAACTCGGGCCATGGTTATTTGCAGCGCTCCTAGAAGTGGCTGTTGTCTCCATTTCTTTTCTTCCTAGTGACCGGCTCCTCTGGCAGTCGTTTCGTGCATTCGGGATGCCTCTCCTCGTTGGCCTCCTGAGTCATAATATAGGCTCGAGCAATGGCCTCAGCTTTCTAGAAGGACTGAGGGTGTTGGTGCACTAGGTGCTTGAAGAACTCTCCCGCTGTCAACGTGGTGATGAAGGCGCTGAGCTTCATCTTATCACAGAGCTGGGGTATTCGACGGGTTTTGGTGATGAAGTGAGTGAGGAACCACTTCAAGCTCTCCTTTGGCCTTTGGCGGAAGCAAACAATGTGTGAGGGCTGCTTCTCCTCCCTCTTGTTGGAGGCGAATTGGCACAGGAAGCAATCAGAGAGCTCATTGAAAGAACAGATTGAGTTGGGCTGGAGGACGTGGAACCAGAGCATGGCATCCCCTTTGAGTGTGAGGGGGAAGTACTAGCACATGACAGCCTCATTGGCCTAGTGGAGAGACAGATGTGTACGAAAGTAGTCTAGGTGATCTATCGGATCCATACTTTGTGGTACCCATCTAGTATTGGCATTTTAAACTTGAGGGGGAGCAGTTGAGCCTGGATCCCATAGCGAACAATGACCGCTAGTCATCTGGGCTCCCTTTTGAACATGTGGTTCCATATCTTGTCCACTTTCTCCTCTATCCAAGGGGTGGACCCACTCTTCTTCGCATTAATGAAGTCTCAGAGCTCAGAGTTGTCCTGTAGGTCACGCTAGTCATGGCAACTACCCATGTGGGTTGGCGGCGTACTGCATGAGCCCTCTCTTCCTGTTGTTGGCCTCCTGTCGCTACGGGAGTTGCGGAGATTCTGCCTCGATGGGCTTTCCTCTGGCTCATCCCTACTAGGGAGGCTCCTAGCTGTCGTCTAGGCCCTACTACCGGAGAGTGCCTTGGCCTCGGCGTCATTAGGCTGGGTAGTTCTTGCGACTGGGCTTTCCTTCCAGGTTTCCTACGTCTAGAGGTGGATATTGTGTTGACCATTTTTGGAGTAAAGGAGTGAACGTTGCGATTAGTGGTTTGACTTTTTTTTTCATTCCCATAGACGACGCCAATTATGTGTCCCTAGGTTCAAGTTCTCTATTAAATTAGGAAGCCTTCGGATTCTACACCTGGGTAGGATCTTGAATAGGTCCCGTCTCTACTCTCCTTAACCTTACCCCTACACAATACAAATTATAAATAAGATGTCAAAAGTCAGCGAGATGTTTCCCCACCAAAAACACTCTGATACTCAAGGCAAAATTCTTTTACTAAGAACGGAAAGATGCAGGAGTGAAAGTAAAAATGTTGTGGGGCATGAAAGCATACAAAGATGCAAGATGCGTTGAGTGATTGTGAGAGGCTGGGCTCCTTGGTTTGCACTACAGGAAGTGGCTCACTAAGGCTTTTCGATAGAGGCTTTAGGATCAATGGTGCTTGATTGATCGGGAATTAGGGATCAGAGCTCAAGGTTCCCCTTCCCCATTGAAGGAAAGCATATTTGTAGGTTCCATGGTGGAGGACCTTAGGAGCAGGAATCTCCAACATGTGGCAAGCCGAGATTCACTGGCCACTGATCGCTGGCGGTGGCCAGTGGTGTCAGTTGTTGCATTGCGGTGGCATAGGGACCATTGCCAGGCGTAGCTAGCATGGGTCCGTTTGACCTTACTTGGATTGGATGGGAGGCTGCTAGGGTAGCGCACGCTACGGCTAGCCAACGTTGACCTTGTTCCCCATTGGCTGGCAGTTCCTCCGTTGTCATCCCCTGTATTAGCAGATTGCGACGGCTGTTGCAGGGATGCCGGCGAAGCTGATTGGTCTTGTCGCCTGATGCTTAGTATGCCTTGTTACCTCGTGCTCAGATTTGCCCTCGTGGATTGGGCTTCTCTGCTAATAGACGTCCTTCTCACAGCTGGGCCTAGCCGATCTCAGTCCAATGCAACGTTGGACCCAACAGTACTTATTTATTATTAAAAATTTTAATTATTTTTAAGTTTTTTTAATTTTTAACCCATATATATTGCAAAAAAATATCAACATATATAGGACTAAACATAATAACACCCGCACAAGACCTCATCGAATATAAATTCGAACAAATATAATTCATGATCTGCTATCCAAAAATCGCAAGGGAGGTATCCAAACATAAAACTACCAATATTTTCCATACAAATGCCAAGATACTCATCTGGTCATAAATAATAACCATAAAATATTCTCGAGATCAAAAACATATCTAACATAACATCTCCACTCACCGATAGAGATATGCCGCATCAAATCACGTCCAAATCCCTATAAGCGTATCCGTGTCACTGGTTTGAAGGGATAAAATATAAAAACGTGAGCTTAGAGCTTAACAAGTATTATATATATATATATACAGTGCATATAAATCAGAGGGAATGGATAACACAATATAACTATGTAAAATATGAAACATAAGGTTCGTGAAATCTATGAAAATTGAGAAATAGTTTCGAAATTAAATCATCGTCCGTATTAAATCGTCCCTCCAAGACACAATCATATAAATTGCGATCCAATAAAATCTTATAGACAATATTATATCATATGATCCGAGGTCACATAGGCCGCAACCGTCACCACATTCATGGAGAACACATACCATCGTCCGAATCCAAATCTCATAATACAAAAATTGAGAGAAGACCACTAGAATTAAAACATAAATCAAAATATTTTTCGGGTTTATCACATATTTATACATATGAGACATTCCTATCACCCAACTGTAGGCCAATCAGTATATCTCAAAATCATCCTCCACCCAAATACATGCAGAAATACAAAATATGTATGAAATCGGAGAATCAAAAATCAATAATACCAATTTGAGGAAGGGTTACCCTTGTCCAGTAATTATGGCTATATCGGCTGTGATTTAAGTCAGCAACTCAAGACTCAGCTATGGTTTAGGCCAATAGCTCAAGGCCATCCATGTACTCTGTCTCCCATAGATTAGGAACTTGCTCGCTATATTTTATCACCCGCGGTTTTGGGTGCAATATCAAGTTTTAGTTATATATATTAGGACGTCCAAATATATTAGTTTTCTATCAATTCCTTACGATGGTTCTCATTTAAATACACAATGGGGTAGGTCAACTACTAAACACCTCAACCTTCCTACCGGCGAAAGGGGGCCACATCATATACGTCCCCGTCGGGAGCAGTACCAATATCTCATACCTCGGATCACATATAACGACATATCGGGTCTCGGACCACCATAGTCCGTTAGTGACCCCGCTCCCGGCAGTATGTATAATTAACGCAAGGCCTGGTTTATGGTTTCATAACATACGGATATACAAATATACACATATACTATCCAAGTGTCCAAAAACCTTCCAAATCATAAATACCCATGTGAAACCACCGCATGACCAGTAAAACATACATGTATGTACATAATTAATAAATTGGGTATATATAAAAATATATACATGTTAGTAAAATCTTCGACAATAGTCAAAATATATCAGAAATTAAATCAGACCAAGAATAAGGCTAGAGAATAATTACCTTAACATTATACTCCACGGATCTAAAGAAATGATATCCCGAAATATCCGAATCAGGCCCTCTCTCTCTTAGCCACCACGTGCAGCCTCCCGCGCCTTTGCCGTCGCTCCTCTGCCGCTGCTCCACCACCGCGCGGCCTCACATGGCCATCGCCGGCCTCCCCGACATCACCCCACTAGCGCTGGCGCCAGCGCCGTTGCCCAGCCATCCCTCTTTCTCCTTGCACGGCTTCTCTCTCTACGTAACATTGCCTGCATCGCGCCGCACCATGCCACCTTAGCCCGCAAATGCTGCGGCCTCACTAGCGACCACCGTCATCACCACTTGCCTATGCCGCCGCCACCACATCCTTCCCCTC
>JAODPA010017811.1:0-13153 GCA_025585075.1 Nepenthes mirabilis
TATTAAAATATTCATATTCAAAGAAAGTAATATACCCTTTATTTTATTTTATTTTCATTTTTTTCTATTAATTTTCTTCCCTTAAAATTTTTCTAGATCCAAAATTTAAATTTTTCTAGATTCAAAGAAATCCTTAGTGATTAGATTCGGCAAAAAATAAAATAAAATTCATCAGCCCTCTAAACAAAGGTCATGAAGGTTGAATTGCTTCACTTGCCCACAAGGGCAGGGGTGCCTCAAGCATCATTGAGAGTCCAGTAACAGGATGCTCAAATGACAAGGTCTCAGCATGAAGTTCATGGCCGTCACAAATTTTCCCTTTCCACTCAGAGACACCTTCATACTTGACATCTCCTTTTATAGGCATGCCAAGATACTGACAGTGCAACCGAATTTGATGTGTCCTTCCGCTCCTCGGGAATGCTCTCACCAAGATCTCGTCCTTCATGTAATCAATGGCTCTTGAGGATTTCTCTTCAACAACGATAGTTTCGTCTTCATTTTCCTCACTTTCAGATGCCTTTCTGAAGTCACCTTGCCCATTCACCGACAACACTTCAAAGACAGTTTCCATGTTCCGCACAAAAGAGCCACCTGGTAGCGTTCGGCCAACATCTGATGTTGAGTATACGCGCCAGGCACCAAATTTAGACCTTCCATGGCCAGATCTTACTCTGATTCGGTCCCACTTCGGTGCCAAACCTACACAATGAGCGATATAGGTTTTTCTAACCTTGCAATCGGTAAATGCTTTGACAAGCTTGGCGGCAACTTTGTGTGATTTGGTTATAACCATAAGGCCGCTGGTGTCACGGTCCAGTCTGTTAGCGAGGTGGAACTCTGACACTCTTGCTGGATTTCCTGAAAGTACCAATATAAAACATTATGAGATAAAATTATTCAAATGGACTGTTAAATTATCACATTATTTCATGATTTAAATTGCCAAGTTAAACATTATAACATTCCTAAATTCATACTTAACATTATATTCTCAAAGGATTTGGAATTAGTTTCTCCTCCTTCACTCTTATTTCTCTATCTTTACTAGAATTGCAAAATTGTTTGTAAAGAAGTTGGCTTCCAATTTCTACGGAAGGCTATTTTTGAAAAGAGATAAAACCATAAAGTTGAAAACTGTTTTGAATTTGAATTGGAAAAACCACATTCCAATTATCTAGAAAAACTACATCCTTCATTCATACAATTACGATAGATAATTTCAATAGAACTGATTCATTAATTATATGAATGTCATTATTTCTATCAATGACTGAACTAATTAAAAAAATACTTATCTAAAGGGAGCTTCGGTTGGAGTACATTGGTGCTAGGAGAACTGAATCTTTCTTTTTTATGCGCTACTGGGTGGCTTAATGAAAGGGACCAATGTTCCAGTTTCTTTTTGATGTTGTGGTCAAAGAGGTGTGAGATACCCAATTTATGGGTTATTCAGTGTTTCAATTGGTTAGAAAGCTGAAGATGGTTAAAAAGGGCCTCAAAACCCTTAACTCTGAATGTGGCAATGTTTCTATTGTTGCCCTAAGGGCTAAAGTTGCTCTTGAGAATTGTCAGCTGCAAGTTGGAGCCAAGCCTTTATCTCCAGGGCTTATTGAGGAGTAAAGGGAGCTTCGGTTGGAGTACATTGGTGCTAGGAGAACTGAATCTTTCTTTTTTATGCGCTACTGGGTGGCTTAATGAAAGGGACCAATGTTCCAGTTTCTTTTTCAAGACGGTGACAGAGAGAAACAACATCCGAAAGATACTGTCCTTAACCAAAGAGGACGATTCGACCACAGGCAGCATCGAGGAAGTCAAGCTGGAGGTCGAATCGTACTTCTGTAATTTGTTGGGTTCCTCTTCCCTAAGGAGCCATATGGATGGGGATCCTCCATTCATTTTCAGCAGGTTGCCAAAAGGGCAAGGTGAGGAGCTGGTGGCGCTGATTAGTGAAGAGATTAGAAACTGGCTGTTTTGTATTGGTGATGACAAAGCTCCTGGACCAGATGACTTCTCAGCTAGGTGCTTCAGAAAGGTTTAGGAGATGGTGGGCCCTCTTTTCTAGGAGGTATGTTGGATTTCTTTTTGTCTGGTAAGCTTCTTAAATAGATTAATGCTACCCTGATTTGTCCTATTCCAGAGGTTACAGTTCCATCACACATTCAAATTGCAGGATTATTTCATGTTGTAATGTGATTTAGGAAACCATCTCGAAGATCATAGCTAATTGGCTCAGGGGCTGCCTCCCATGGTTGGTTCACAAGCCCCAAACAGCCTTCATCCAAAGGAGAATTATTGGGGACAATATTTTCCTTGCTCAAAAACTCCCCCATTGGTATCACTAGAACAAACCCCCCCCCCCCCCCCAATGTGCCTTGAATATTGATATTCAGAAAGCCTATGACCCTATTGAATAGAGCTTTGTTTTTTATGCAATGCGCACTACAGTGTTCCCTCCTCGCTTTCTGCAGTCGATTAGTCAATGTATTACCACTACATTTTCTATCGCTATTTATGTGACTCAGTTGGATTCTTTAAGGGGGCTAGAGATCTCCATCAAGGTGATCCTCTATTGTCGTATCTTTTTACACTTGATATGAAGGTTATTCGTGGCATAATTTCTTCTAAGATTGGAAATAATGGGAGATTCAAATTTCATTGGAAGTGTAAAAATACAAAAACAGCAATGCTGGCCTTTACGGATGATCTGATGTTGTTCTCAAGTGCGGATATTCACTTGGTTTTTTCCTTAAGCAATGCCTTTCTCTCTTCTTTGATGCTACCGATGCTACCAGGCTTCAACCTTATCCATTAAAGAGACATATTTTTGAAACCTCTTCAGGTTTCAGATTGGCACTCTACCAGTACATATTTCGGTGTTTCCCTCCTCTCTTCCAAATTAAGAACCCGTGATTGTAAGCCTACCATGGATCGGTTTGCTAGGAGAATTGCAGCTTGGATTAATAAGTCTCTATCTTTCGCAGGGAGGCTTCAACTTATCAAGTCCATCTTGTCCACCATTCATGTGTTTTGGGCTTTTGTCTTCATTTTGCTTATGGGTATTCTTAAGCATATTGAGGCTCTTCTCTGGAGGTTCCCTTGGAGAGGAAAGGTGGAGGTCACGTGGCCAAGGTTGCCTGGGCTGATGTGTGTAAGCCCAAGGAGGAAGGGGGTATGGGGATCCGCAATGTGTAAGCTGGAATACGGCTATTCTTGCTCAGAAACTATGGAGGATTCTAGCACATGATGGAGATTCTGTTTGGGGGTGTTAATTCTGATCTTATAGATTAAAGGACAAATGTATTTAGACCATCGAAATTCCTCATAATGCTCCATAAATTTTGAGGAAAATTATGGGGCTCCATTATCGGATCAAGCTGTTTGTTTCTTATATCATTTGCAATGGTAGATCTACACAGCTTTAGAGAGACAGATGGCACCCGTAGGGTATTCTTAATGACCTTTTCCATGATTTCTTTTCTTCAATTGAGGATGCTTTACCACAGAACTCTTGAGTCTTTAGTAATATTATCAGGAACACATGGTGCTAGCCAAATAAGCTCTCCCCATTGTCCCACGATATAATAATTAATATGCCTTCTTATGAGCCTAATGTGCTAGCTGTTCTAACATATTTTCCTCGAAATCGGCTTGGCATATCTTCCAGCCAAAGGAGGTTTTTATCCATTGGTCCAATCTCGTTTGAGCACATTTGAAGATTCCTACGCACTCCTTTATCCTTTGGCTTGTTATTTGGGAGTGACTTTGCCTGTCTTGCCCCCTGTGTGGTGCCTAGGTGGAAACCCATCATCATCTCTTCTTTGGATGCAAGTTTTCTAGAGGGGTTTCGGTTGGATCTGTCATAGGAGTGGCTGCACATGGCTGTTCAATGACTAGGATCGAGGCATTTGTTGAGCTAGTCAAAAGTGGATGGAAAGGAACTAATCAGCTAATATATTCAAACTTGCATTGGCAGCTTCAGGTTACTTCACCTGGTGCATGCAGAATGAGGTTGTTTTCAAGCAAAAGCAGATCAATGACCCTAATCATGTGTCTTAAGCAATTTTCTTTTGCATTCAAGATAAGATTAGTACGTGGACACTTCTTGCCAGTTCCTAGTCTAGGTCTATTATTAGGAGATGGCGCTTGGACTTGTCACATATGCAAAGAGTTTACACAATTGATCCTGGCAGATTGCACCTTCGTATACTGGACTACAAATTTTGTATTCTCGTTTTCTTTTCTCTTTTTTTTCTTTGGTGTTTTGTCAGGTCGGCCCTTGTGTTCAGGATTGTGTTAGCCTTGGTTGGGTCGGACACTAATCGTGTGTCCTCATGAATGGCCTTGTTTTTATATATTTTATATTTATACATACCAATTACTTACCTGAAAAATAATTTGAAATTGCTTCTATATACAAGGATGTCCAATAAATTCGGGGCAATGGCAAATACAGGTCCTTATTAATTAAATTGAACCCACAGCTTATAGTAGAGCTAATTCAATTACTATCTTATTGCACATCTATTGATTTTAGCACACGACCGCATGGTAGCTAAGGGATTGCTGATGTAATGTTTAGTTCCCAGCATTATCCCCGTAATTAAATCCAGAGCACAAACAAAATCCAACATGAACAATTTCAAAAGGTGAGCATTGCCATTCTACCAGTTTCCCCTCAAAGGACATTGAATCACCAGCAACTCAGTACAACACAAAAGGGAAATTCGGAAATAAGCCAACAAAACAGCTGAAAATTGATATATAGACTTAAAGAGAAGACTACGAATCTAACCAAGTCGATCAAAATCTGATGATTCTTCGAGAAGGCGGGGAACTGAGGACCAGACGCTCTCGCAGTAAATTCCTCGTGGTTTATTTACAACAATCAACCACTCGTCCTCAAAGATCACATCATTTCTACAGAGAGAAAAGAGGCTGGACTTTGAAGACGCCGTCATAGCTCTGCTCAGCTCAATCTCCTTCGATATTAAAGGTAATTGCGGAGACAGCGGTGTTGGGTAAGTCGCGGTTTGGGGATTATCTGGCCTGTGGGACTGTTGTGCTAAATCTGAATCGTTTTTGGGTTGGACAGACATGACGGTGGCGGTGGCGGTGGCGGTGGCGGCGGCAGCAACAGCGGCAGCGGCGGTGGAGGGAAGAGAGAGAAAGAGTGATGAGGGTTTGCTTGGGGTTTTTCTGAGGCGGAGAAGGTAAGGTGATCGGATTATTGTGGACGGAAAGAGGATAGCTTCTGCGAGAGAACTACAGAGCATGACAATTTCTGAAATGCTGATCGGATTGTTCAACTACAGAGAACGGGGACGGCGACACGGAAGCCATGGCATCTTAATTTATATTGTCTTGCTATTTTGAAATCCAAGGAGACAAAAGGATATTTGGGTACAAATTATCATAAATAATTATAAATAAAATTAAATATAGTTAATGTAATACAAAAATATTGAGGTTTACATTTTAAATTTAGAAATAATTTTATAATAAATAATTATATGTTTTTAATGCATCCTGGATCTAAATTTTGAATAGATTCGGATCGAGTTAATTGTCTAAATCTGATTCTGTCCACTGAGTTTGAGTCATACACACCACTACAATAAACGAGAGGTCAGGTGAATGCGGGAGATTATCTCACCAAAAATATTCCGACGTTCAAGTCAATAACCAGTATTCAAATCAAGAAGGTAAAAGAAATGAAAGAAATGAGAATGTTGGGAAAGTGTTTGGGACTGTGGGTTGCTCTCGTTGAGAGAGACTTTTGTGGGCTCGTGAGGAGCGCCGACTCTTAATGTCGTGTTCGTTGGGAACGTGGTGACAAAGAGTGAATGGTTTACTGAAAGCGTGAGAGCTTTACAGTAAAGAGAGAGCTTGATGATGTAGGCAGCTATATGCGAGTATTAAGAACGCTTTTTCTGAGATTGAATGCCTGCCTTAGAGTGCGATCTCCATGGGCTTTTATAGTTGTGTTACTGGACGGCCTTCCTTGGACAGGAAGCTTGATTCCCGCGCTCTGTTGGGATGGCTTCCTTTCTTGGTATGGGAGCTTTAATGGCGGTAACGGCTCTTTGGGCAGATTACTTTTTTCTGTATTTTGTAACCCTTAGAGTATATTGCAGACGAGCAAATAATATGACGCTTTCCTCATGGAAAGTGTACTGAATCTGCTGGTGGCCGTTACAATGAAGATTGCCTTCTGAAAGAGCGCAAAATTAAGGAAGAAGACCGTTACTGGTAGAAGACGAAAGTGTGGGCCAGACTGGGCCTAGCCCACGTGAGGCTAGCTCTTAGGCCGGCCTACTATGGCGCTTCCGATCAACTGAAATGTTGACTATCTTCGTGAGCCAGTTGTTCGTCCTGTCGTCAAGCTTTACCGGTTTACTTGGCCTTTCAACCGATCAACGACTGTCATAAAGAAGTCAGCTGCAACTCTAGGTCTACTGGTTAAGTGCCTTGGGGTCCATCAAGATTTGCTAAATTGGTTGAGGAATCGTTGACCGGAAGCGTTGACCATCTAGGCCAAAGTCCGGAGAACTTCTGAAAGAAAAGTTGACTGGATTCGTTGACCGTTTAGACCAAAGTCCGGAGAACTTGTGAGAGTTGGAACGACGTACCATCAACAGTCGGCCTGTCAGTCAAAAAGGTGGCCATGTGTCTGTACGTGGTGAATTCACAATCCCGGTAATTAATACACCAGAGGATCTGATTTGACTATGCCCGTTCAGGAGACGACACGTGTCAGCAATGATGGACACACATTCCCGAGATCGTTAACTTCTCTGGCGTTCACACTGCCTTTTAAGTTGTCCGCCTATTTCACTTTTAAGTTTCCCACGCTTTCCTTCATCTTCCCTGAAAAAAATCCTAAGTGTCTGCAACTTTTCTTTACTTCTACATCCATGGCTTCCATTACACAGATAGCTTTGATCATTATAGAGACTGGCGTGAAGGAGTTATACGTCAAGTACAATATCCCCAAGGCAATGCCTTCCGAGTTCCTAGCCAGGAGGACAGGGCGTGCTCGCCGCCCGAAGGCTACGTCACCATTTATGAGGCCCACTTGAGGAGTGGGCTGCGCCTTCTTGTCCCCGATGAGTTACTGGAGATTTTGATCACCCTTAGAGTCTCTGTCGCATAGTTCCATGCTAACGTTGTGCACTCCCTATGCACATTCTGCATTTTTCTTCGTCAGCACACGAAGCGGCTGACAGTGGAGATAGTGAGGGTCCTATTCAAGTTCAACCAGGGAGGGGAGTGGATTTCCCTGGCCTCACACGGCGGTCTGCAGATTAGCAGCGCCATATACGACTTCCTGAAGAATTGAAAAATCGATTCTTTTTTATTCATGTGGGCGAGTCCAGGCCGTTGTCCAGAGACTGGGGCAAGGTGCTTGACATTTATACCGGTACTCCTGCTAACGAAGAGACGATGTCCCTGGAGCCACTGTTTGATTTGGTGGAAGGCCACTTTGACGACTTCCTGAGGGATCCTCTGGTCTCTCGTACTGAGGCCAGGAAGACGAAATGGGGTTTTCCCTCGCCAGAGCAGAGGATGAGGACGCCTTCCTGAAAGAGGAAGGCAGGTTCCATCGTGATTGGATTTGCTAGAGCACCATCTAGCGTGGAGTCTCCCCCAAGTCCAGGACGGAAAAGGGTGGTGATGCCTTCTTCTTCATCCTCTACTGAGCCAGGGAATGTTTTGGCTAGTTAGCTTGTCGGAGTAGGAGATAACTCTGGCGTAGGGGGTGAGAAATTTGCTGTTGAGGCTTGTAGGTCTAGGCTGCGCTCTACCACTAGTGGCGTCATTCTGGCCCTGTCATAGCTGGAGCACCTGGTGTCATTGAAGCCCCCTACGAAGCCCTCAGTGAAGCGGGCTATTGATCTGCCGGAGGAGACACCAGCCGGGGAACCCAAGGAGGCACCTACAGAACCTCCTATTATGCTGATAGCCATATTATTTGAGGAGCTTGCTTCTGGGGTGGCTCAGGAGGTGTAGGGAGTACCAACCACCGGAGATCCTCAATTGGTGGTTGGTGTTAGTGCTGAGTCTACGAAGGAGACCGCCACCAGAGAGCCCGTGGGCAAGGAGGGCTTTACGGCGGAGCGACCAGAGGAGTCTACGGCGGAGGCCACTGTTAGGCCTGTTCAGGAGGGTTCCACTTCTAGTCCTCTGTCGCTAGGGCCAAGGTCTCGAGTCAGGTTAGAAAGGCTGGTGCGCAGGATTTGACAGATAAACTCTTACAACTTTTCCCTCAATTTTGTCGTTGTTGACACCTATCATTTTTACAGGGAGATAAAGTTTCTAGCGTCGTTATTAAGGTGCCTAACCAACGAGACCTAATAATCTCTGACCAGGACAAGGAGATCACCTGGCTCGATGCGGAGTTGGAACTGCTGAAGGCGGAGCACTAGGAGGATGCTATCGCCCTAGAGGCTGTACTTGCTAGCCTAGAAGTGGAGAACGCTAGGCTGAAAGAGGAGAACGCCAACTTAAGAGAAGCGGTGGTGGCCGGCTTGGTAGAGGAGAATGATAAGCTGAAAGAGGAAAACGTCCGCCTGAAAGACGAGATTGACCTGGCTACACGGCGCATTAATCAGCTCGCAGGGTAGAAAACCGTATTGGAGAATGAGTTGACTACTCGTATTTGTCCCCACGAGGTTTCCAACATGCTGGTGGCATGGTTATGAGAGGGGATCAATCTTAGCCGGCGTATTGCACGATTGATTGACCCTGATTTTTCAGTTCAGTTTCTCAGCCCAGAGAACCGTTCTACCCAACGTCATGAGAGCCTCATGGGGGAGCCCCAAAGCGGTTAAGGGTCGCCAACGCCTCCTCCAGGGAGCTCCACTCCTCCATAGTTTTTTTGTACTTCTCATTTTCTGATATAAATACGTTATATGTAATAAAACAAACGATTGTCTTATTATTGTTGCACATTTCACCTTCATTGTCGTTTTTTGAACTGTCTGTTGTGTTGTCCGACTAACTTGATGTATTACATGCAAGTTGGTCGTCTGCTTTGCTTAAGGCGTTATTGGCACTTTTTCAAGGTCGTGAGTCCTTGAGAAGACACTAAGGTAGATCTTGACAATGAGTCATGCCTGATCTATATACTCGTGTGTAAGTAGATGCATGGTGGCGCTACCCAAGTGTTAACTTGGGCGGCTAGCTTTTGGAAGGAGTACATTGCTCTTGTCGACCGTCGTTGGTTGATCACACTATCTCCTTGTAAAGGAGGTCGTCACATGTGCTACTTGGGACCCCTAAGATTTTGATTGTGAACGGCCACTTGGATGACCAATGTTAGGGTACGACCGTTTATGAGCCACCGGAATAATCAGAGTTTAAATACGAGCACTTATGGGCTGCCCAGATGATCGAGATTTAAATACAACTGTTCATGGGCCGCATAGATAATCGGGATTTAAATACGACCGCTCATGAGCCGCCTGAATGATCAGGGTTTAGTAACGAGCGGGAAAAAATCCATTCGACTTAGGGACAGTATAGGTCGTTTAGCCCTGCAACATACAAAGCAAACACACAAATATGCACACACACATACATATAGAACATGAAAAGAAAATAAAAAAATAACACAATACACATGAAAAAATACTTCTTTTGTTGATTGGGGACATCATGTACATATGATTACAAGCATATATACAGATAACCTACATTGACTCTTACTTGAAGTAGCGTTTGAGGTGGGTCGCGTTCCACATCCACTGAACGAACTTGTTGTCATGAGTTCGGAGTTAATATGCTCTGTTTCGCAGAACGGCGAAGACTAGGAAAGGCTTTTCCCAATTTGAAAAAAGTTTATTCCAATTTGTAATCTTGCCCGTATCCTCGATACTTTGCAAGACCAGGTCTCCGACGTCTGTAACGACTCGACCTCGGATCCCTGAATCCGATCCGAATCGTCAAGGTAAAAGTTTTGAATCATCCGAAATCATCAAGTATATGTCATTAAGCAACTTAAATGAATTCAATACTATCATTTAAACCACCATCAATAATCATCATAAATGCATCATTGAATCAATATCCATAATAGTAACAAATAACTTCAATAAATGACATCGAGATCCAAAATATCAATCCTCATAAAAAAGATCTAATAGAAATTGAATAGTAACTGAATTATAAAAATCTTAAGTCTCTATTCTGGAAGTCTCAATCTCGAAGATCACCTCTGTCTTGAGTCTACCCACGCGATCTCTTTTATCCTGATGTCAACATATTTACTCTGGAGCCAATAAAATACAAGAGTGAGCCGAATACCCAACAAGTAAAAATAAACAAGAATAGATGAGTACAATAAAGTATCTCGGATGATAAAATAATGAATAAGATTAATAATAACATGTGATATACCAACTACTGTCCAAGATTCAATAATATGTCGTATTTACAAGCCGATGGTCATGTGAACAACCGGATATCAAGAAGTAACATGGATTCCACCGAATCTGATCATCAACTCAATACGAGATCACAACTGTATGAATGACAGAAATCTCCATGATCATCAACTCAATATGAGGTCACAACTATATGAACGATCGAGAATCTTCGTGGACCTTATTCTACTATAGTGAACCAAAGGCCGCGTATTTACACCCCTGACAGTTGGGTTAGTCCCACGAGGCTACCCGGTATTCATGGTATCCCCACTACCCCTACAATCCTCTCAGAGGATATACCCGTAGTATACTCATACCATCTCGGATATCCCTCGCTAATGATATCTCAGATATCATTCTCTACAATAGTCACTAGATTATAAGTATCCCTCATCAGTATCAACAATATCGATTAACTATGCAAGAGAATAAAAATTCAATTATTCACCCAATTTGAGGTCACAACTATACGAGATAATAAGAATCTCCTTGGATCTTATTCTACTATAGTGAATCAAAAGTCGCATATTTACGCTCCTAACGGTTGGGTGAGTCCCACAAGGTTATCTGGTATCCATGGTATCCCCGCTACCCCTACAGTTCTCTCAAAGGCTGTACCCGTAATATACTCATATTATCTTCGATATCCCTCACTAATGATATCTCATATATTATTCTCTACGATGGTTACTAGATTATAAGTATCCCTCATCAATATCAACAACATCGATTAACTATGCAAGATAACAAGAATTCGATTATTCGCCTAATTTGAGGTCACAACTGTACGAAATAATAAGAATCTCCTTGGATCTTATTCTACTATAGTGAACCAAAAGCCGCGTATTTATGCTCTTGACAGTTGGGTGAGTCCCACAAGGTTATCCGGTATCCATGGTATCCCCACTACCCCTACAATCATCTCAGAGATTGTACCCGTAGAATATTCATACCATCTTTGATACCCCTCTCCAATGATATCCTAGATATCATCGTTTACAATGGTCACTAGGTTATAAGCAACACTGACCAATATCAACAACCTCAACCTCCGAAATGGAATCGGTATTGAAAAAGTATAGACTATTCAACGGTCTCGCGGACTCCCACACGCCCGCTTACTGTAAAGTCTTCATATACTCTACTTATCCATAGAGTGCCAATAAAATATACACACGTCAACGAAGTTAACGCAAAGAATAATCCACTGAATTTCATCGATGAGGTACAGAAATAATCATGTAACCGACTGTTAGTATTTCAAATATACCAACACACATGCATAATTTTATATAAATGTATTCTACCATCAATGCATGTCAACATACATGTAATTATATACCATCCCATATATAATTATACATACTTCCTAAATATATCCAAGCATAATTATATATACAATTATACACACACACACATACAAAGCCATACTCACGTATATAGACATATACGTTGAAATATGTGCGTATACCCACATACCATGGATGCGCACACAGCAGCACACGTTGCTCACCCTCACGCACGCACGTTGCGCACATTTTTCCGGCCACAACCACATACACACACACCAGCTGCGGCGCACAGTAGTAGCACCACCTCCTCACTGCCTGTTCACCATCGGCGACGGCAACAGCGCCACCTCCTCACTGCTCGTTCACCACCGGCGACGGCAACAGCGCCACCTCCTTGCCGCCTTCTCATGACCCGGTGCACTACACCCACTCCCAACCTCGCACACTCACGCCGCGATGCACCCACACGACACAAAACAAGGAGCACCCACACTCGCAGCAGCCCACAAAGTTACATGTATAAATAAATGTATAAATGCATACACAAATGATCACATATACATCCACATATACGTATATTTATAAACTGATTCCAAATCCCTTACTCTCAACGCCAATTGCCAGAAACCCAACAATGCCCTATTTTTCCCTAAGTCCTCACTTTGTCACCAAATTTGGATTGAGTGTCACAAAATCATGAAAACACATAATCAATAGCCGAGAATGGAAAGGGAAGGGTTTACTTGCAAAATGGCGGGTCTTAACTTACATTGCTACCCTTGGGTCATTGGGCTCACTGGAAAATAGGAACCGAGGACGGTGCTCTGTTTCCCACAGCTGCGCCAAATCCCCCAAAATTAGGGGGTTATGACATGTAAAATTGATGTTTATAGTTCCATTAGGCAATTTATGAAACCCCAATTTATCATTAAGCCCTCAAAAGTCGGTCGTCCTCTAGCAAAATCATGGCTTTGCATTCAGGTTTCCAAATCTGGAACCATACGTTTCACCGATACTCACCCAAATCAAGGCATACATCAGATATTTTATTTTAACAATGATGAAGGAAGATGTTATTTGGCAAGGTAGGAAGTTTACTTGCAGAAATTTGGATTGTTACTTGCCTCAATTTCATGTCCTTCATTCGGCAACGATGGCGGCGCTACAAATTGACGATGGCGGTGACACCATCCAGCGACAGCGACTTCAACAGCAAAACCAGCGACTTCAGCCTCACTCACAACGGCGATTAGCTGCGGCAGTGATGGCATCACTCACGGCTAGGGTTTAGTGGCAGTTCCTTCTCCTTCCCACATCAATGTCCCTTAAATAACGAAGGGATCGATTAGGGTTTTGCTGAGTTTCCATTTGAGGCGTCCGTCTCCTTCCTCTCCAGATCACGCCATCCTCTCTCTCTCTCTCTCTCTCTCT